>CAAKHD010004874.1:14831-57817 GCA_901007705.1 Fistularia tabacaria
TATTTTAGTTGTGCTCTGGGTCCTTAGAAAATCAACTTATTTCTAGCGTTTAAGTCCCGTTTCAGACGCAGTTGTTTGACTGGCGATAAAATAGTTTAATCTTACAGCTGTTGTGAACTTTTTGAAACGTGACTGGGCCAAAGGACAGGTTAGGACTCTCAAAAGAACGATTCAATTTTACAGCCGTTTCCCCTCCCAGCTTAAAGTCTGTGGGCTCGGTGAACCTGCACCGGGCTTGCAATTCCACGGTTTGGGCACGATGAAGATTAGCATCATCACTCCCCGTTTCAAAGTTTCTTATCACTCCTCTGGGGTGTCTTTATTTTGTAACTTAGCCACACAACTTTGAATTCCCGCACTTCACTGCGCCATATCTGAAGGGTACTGCCCGAGTCTCATTTTGCAGATTCTCATGGGATGTTGGCTTGACCTACTGCAGCGGTCTTGCCAGGCATCCTCCATTGTTAATTCTTTTATGAAAATGGGACACACTGAAGTATCCTTTCAGGTAATACCATTTTGCTGTTGGCCCTGCCATTATTATTTGTAGGAGATCATTCGTGCCTGTTCCTTCCAACGCACTCTTGCTTTTTATCTTTCTGTCCTTCTGTCTCGCTCTCTCTCTCTTTTCCACCCCAACCAGTCGAGACAAAAGGCGGCCTGCCTTAAGCTGGGATCTCCTAAAGGTTTTCCGCCTGATAAAAGTTAGCGTTTCCTTAAAAATGTCGCCAAGTGCTCGCTCATGGGGGAATGTTCGGTTTCTGTCAGTCATTTCATGGAGTGCGGTCCAGACCTGTTGGCATGACATGGCAAATTTGGGCCATAAGTAATGCATGAATTGCACACTAATAAGACAAAAATACATACAACCTCTTGTCTTGAGTCCTTGCATTATTGTATTATCATTATTAGTCTTTGCACCTTTAACTGAATTTTTCTGAATTCTTTCTCGTATTCTATATAGAGACGTGCCTTCTAGGTGTAGCAGAGCAAATGAAACCAATCATTGTAAAAATGCAACATGGAGTCCCTCTGTAGCCGAGCCTGACAGTTGTAAATTAAAAACTTCACCCTCTGGCTCAAGATTGCATTTTTCCGTTTCTTCCAATATTGTTGATGGACTAATGTGTCATACGTGTCGCTGGCTTGTTGTGGTTTCACAAATTCACCCAAAACAGTCTGCTCCCAAACTGCTACTTGTCTCAAAGAAATAATGTTATGGATGTGATAATGAAGACACTTTCAACATGCAGAACAGTTGTTATATAAGGAATATATATACACACAGGTTATTCAACTTAGAAGCAATATAAGCCTATTATTTTATTTACCCGCAACCCTTATAAAAAGTGTCATCACCTGCCTTCGACATTGGTCATATGTTCAGGGGTCTCCGTCTTGCTGTGGTGCGAATTCGTCAACAATCAAACGGCTCTTTTGAAACGCCGACTGACGACCCAGTTCTCTTCCCTCCTCTAATCTCACATCAGAAATGTTTCACAAATATGTCATCAGGACAAACACATGGGGGAATGAAAGCCTCAGATCGGCTCCTTATTCCTGTGTAGGAATAAACGTGATATAAAATCCTTATCTGCCAGTGGATCCCTGACATTGTGAGCTGCATGTAATTGGCTGCATTTACACCTACTGATTTGATATATATTTATAACTACTCTGTCATAAATTGTCTAATCATATTGGATTTGAGAATGTTGGATTCCATATGTAACATATTGTGATGATTGACATCAAATGCATCCAATTGTTGCAGAGGAAAACGTCAGGATTCGGTTTCCATGCCGCATAAAGGCAACCGCTGGAAATGTGATCATTTCGTGCACCTGTGGCCACTGCTGCCCGATGCTGTTTTCTTCCATTTTCAAGTATTTGGCAAGTAAGAATACAAACAACATCTATCAGTTGGTTTTAAAAGAATGGGCTTCATTCCGTATTCTAAAAATTGTGCCTTGAAATTCGAAATATCGTCGCTTTAGAGCGCTGGTGTAAACAACTCGCCTGCCAGAAGCACATATTCCATATTTTAACTCATCAGTCCTGGGCACCTGCTGCTTTTTCAAGCAGCCCAGCTCTTGTATTTTTGTTCACAGGTGACTCATTTGGCTTTGTTTCCACATCTGACAAATAGATTTTTGGCTGCTATTTTTTCCATAATCCCCCAACCCTCCCTTCTGACCAGACCTCTCCAGCCTCCTCGTGCCAGTTCTGAGCTGACGGAGCTGCAGGATTTCAAAAGGAAGTCGGCGTGATTTGTCTTTTGTCTGCAGCTCTCAGTTTACTTGGCTGACTACAGCCTTTCCAATCAACCCACTTCTTTGTCTGTCTGTAAGAGAATTGGACAGCACATCTGGAAACACATGTCCATTACAGACTTCCTGCCAATGAGAGACCATCCTCCAGCATGATGAGTATCTTTCTTTTTTTCTTCTACTTAACTATGCGTTGCACGTTTTGATGAAACTGAAACTTCCGCCATCATCTGTTCCTTTTCTGCATCACATACAGTATGTTCCCGTCGCTTGATTTTTTTTCTGGGCTACTTTTGATGCTGCTGATGCCCCGACAGATTGCAAACGTCTCACTGTGATGTTTCAAGGTGATTATTTTTAAAAACAGCTGCCGAAGACGTGGCAAAGATACCGTCGAATCCGTGGAAGAAGTAACAATAATGTTTCCTCATTACACAAAAATGTTGCTATGCGAACAATGAAATTGTAGTTCAGCACTGCCTTCCTCCTGTTGACACTGTAACCATAGTAACTGCTCATTCTTCATTGTGCCATGCAGTTACAAGATGCTTCATTCAGCGACAGACGGAAGACATTTCCTTCCTCCATCGTTACCGAAACTATGTTGAAAGAACTTGGATGTTGAGAAAATCCAAAGTTGTGGGCGGGGGGGGGCGGGGGGGGGGTGGCCTTTGGTACATAGACACCCTCATCACTTCATCATTATCACTTCATTTGATTTCACGGAAGTAGCAGAGCCTATACGGAGATACTCAGATCTCTCTTTCTCTGTCACTGCACATCAAAACTTTGTTTCACCATACGACCCCGGAAGAAGTGTGGTCTTTGATGGAAAATCAGCAGTGTAGCTCTGTTGGTGCTATCTTTCTTCATTCTCTACAAAAAAAATAGGTGTAAATCATATTAATACATACATATAAAATCTAAAAAGTAGCTGTATTCTTGTCAGGGCCAAGTGCAGCCGGAGGGTCTGCACTTCAGTTTTGCCGACTTCACTCCGGAGCTACACTGCTGACTCACAAAATGAACATACGACAGGATTCGGTTGATCAGCTTCCTCATATCTGACCCAAAATAGTCATTTTTTTACTGTCCGAAGCAGAATTTATGGCATGTGGACGTCAGCAGCACTGCATCATGTTACTTGTTAAGTACCAAATAAAGTGCAAGTTATACTTGGGCCGACTGAGCTGATACACATACTGTGTGTCCTTGGAACTCAATTATGGCCTCATGCAGTCTTCCTGCTGGACTTCTTTATATTTGAGTTTACTGTCCATATTATGTGGTATTATTTCTTATGATCGGACGTCTAAGTGTACATACAAACACACACACACACACACACACACACACATCCACACACACACACACACACACACACACAAATACATGCACACTCTCACATATACAGTATGTATGTATATTTGTATGTATGTGTGGATGTGTTTGTCAAGATGAATATATATATTATATCTATCTATCTATCTATCTATCTATCTATCTATCTATCTATCTATCTATCTATCTATCTATCTATCTATCTATCTATCTATCTATCTATCTATCTATCTATCTATCTATCTATCTATCTATTTGTCTGTCTGTCTGTCTGTCCGTCTGTCTAAAACAATCTTTATCCAATTCTTTCTTGATGCTTTCACATTTGGAACTGAAAACTCAATTCTTCCCTTGAACAGCATTTTCTGACAGGCGTTATGTTTTTGTGTTGTTTCATGCAGCTCTTTTGGACACTTGAACCTTTTTTTTCATGTTTCCTATTTATTTATTTATTTCCAAAAGAAAGAAAAGAAACCATCTGTTATATATCCACTCGGAATCGGGGAGGGACGGAGTGTAATATGTTGAGTAAAGGTCACCGTTCATTACCTGTCCTTCATCCTTCATGCCATTCTACTGAACGCAATATCTCAGAAATGCTTGGATTTTGACTTTCATAACGTTTTTTGATGAAGCACGGGTGCCTCCTTAGCCGGGCGGAATCCTCCATGTGTGGATTCTAGGGAAAAGGAAAAGGGGGGTTGGGGTTGGGGGTGGGGGTGGTGGTTCCACCCTGGTGCTGCATACTGTTCCTCACGTCCTACTTCTTCGTGGCAGTTTCACAATTGACTCCAATATGTGTTCACGTGACCCCAATAATGGAAATACAAGGCATGCGGGAGATTTTCTTCGAGCCTGGTAGCAAGTGTTTGCTAGTTTACAAGCCCCGCTGACACTCACCCTGCTGTAAATCTGTAGAGAAAAAAGAAAAGGGTTGTTTTTCAGTTCAGTTCAATGCTTGCAATCCGTCCGCAACAATCGGAGAGGGATACTTTGAAATTGCATAACCACTTTAACTCAACTTTCATGCCGCAGCAGAATTCCAAAATAGCTTGCATTAGACATGCTGCCGAGTTGTGAGCTGAGTAGCACTGTAAAATTAACTTTTTCAAAGCCTGGAAGAATCTGTTTCTGTGCATGCATGGTGTGTGTGTGTGTGTGTATTTGTGTGAGCGAGTCTGTGTGTTGCGGCTGAACAGTTTCTCTGCATTAAGATTCTCATTACAGGATCAGCTCTTTCATCCTTTGGTTCAAAGCACCACCCTAGCCGACGGCAGTGGGCGAACAGATACATACTACCATTTGATGGAGGGAGAGAGGGGGAGGAGTACCGGAGATCATAGGGGAACAGAGGGACATGGTGTGGAGGAGGGCGAAATGAGGGAGGAAGATGGGGTGAAGGATGTACTGGAGGGGGCGAAAGAGGAAGCTGAAAAGGGGGACTGTGAAAGGTGGCACTCAGGCTGGGCTTCAGAGTTATGTAACGCTGGTGGAGAGGAGCTGAGTCTGCAGTCATGCACATGCTCGCTCACAAATTGTTGCGTTGTCAGCTGGCGGACAACTCTGTTCCCCGCCAGCTGAGAGGCGTTTGATGCACAACGCAGTGTCATTATTATGATTTTTCCCCCTTGGGCAGGTCTGCACCATGCATAAAGCTCTCCCTCACCGGTTTTCATCAACAACAACGACAACTTGTATGATATCATGTTCCCCCGTCTGGTGGTTTCGTCACATGTTCGCCGTTTTCTTCTTGCCCTCTGCCGAAGCCCGGCGAAGTTCCTCACTCCAAAAAGCTTGCAGCTGCTGCCATTTTCAAATCGATAGAATCGCATTCTGCTGGCGTGATGATCAGCGAGGAAACGAGCAGGTTGGCAGGTAGATGGGATTTCAGCTCTTCATCAGCGTGAGACGGGAGAGCGTGTCGACAAACTCAGGACTCCTACATTTTATGTGTGTGTGTGTGTGTGTGTGTGTGTGTGTGTGTGTGTGTGTGTGTGTGTGTGTGTGAGCCTCACCCTCACCATCCTGCTCATTGTCCCTCTGCTTTACGAGGGAGGGGTGGGGTGTGGGGGAAGCGGAGCAGTGCTGAGAGGGCGGGGTTTGTGTCACCTTCCATCTTTTTGCCGTACACTGACCTTCTGAGGTGACTCGCTCAGCTCGGTCTAACGTGGCAATAGCACATGCACGCGTGGGGTGCGTGCGCGTGCCTGCACTAGCACATATTGCTATCACTGCGTGAGCCAATGAATCATCGGTGAAGACGGCGACGGAGATGCCTTTGAGGTAAAGAGAGCAGAACGAGAGGAGAAGGTCATTGCTCCCATGATTCTGTCAACGGTGGGTTCTCAATCAAGACAGGAGGCCCGGGAACTTGCCAGAAAAACTTACGGCCGGGTAATTTATCGAGATACAGCAAAAACTGAGATGTACAGTCCTGAATTTTGGATATTTGAAATTAAAACAAAAATCATCACACAAGCGGGGACGAGTGTCTGCAAAATAGCAGGTCTTTAGCAAGAAGCAAACAAAGGACTCGGAATAGACTCAGATCGGCACAAACAAAACATACAAGAATAACAAAACATATGATGGAAATGATATATCTTTGGCCAAATCATCGGTACTGGGCCGCATTTCATCTTTCAAAAGCCTTTAAAATATATAAAAGTACCACTTTACTTGTTAAGATGAAAAAACACTCACTGTATTTGTTTTTATTTGAGATAGGATACCTCAGCAAGAAATAAATTGCTTTTTTGAAAAAAAAAAAAAAGGTTTCCAAATTTTGAAATATATATTTTTTCATATCTCATACTCTTTACATGATAAATTTGTCCTTTTTTTTGCTTGTTGCGAAAAACAACCTCCCTTACAAGGGACTGCCAAAGCCGGAGGTCTTGCAGGTCAAATGTGGATTTACGATGTTGTTGCACGGCGTTGATTGTCTTTATGGAGTTCACTCAGTAGAGAAGCTTCCGATGATGAGTTCTCTGCAATAAATCCCTGGTGGCCGGAGCGTCTGTTTATTAAGGTCAGTAAAGCACATTACCTCTTTTATATTCTATTAATGGAGGTTTGGAAGTTCATGAAAAATCTCTGAAAGAAATGCGATGATTACGCAAAGCTCTTTTTCTATGGAAACTAGCAAACAAGACATTTTCATATCCTGTCTGATATCCCCCGATGTGGAAAGCCAACAATAAATCAAACTGAGATCCCGGCTATTAGCACCTCTCCAGAGATAGGACTTGCAGGCTCATTGAGACACCATCAGCCCATTCCGCCGGAGGCTAGCATGCTGCCGCCAAGAAGCACGTAACCTCTTCTTGGCTGACCGTCATGGATGAGCAGGTCGGAGCTTCTGCGCTTCCATCGCACCATATCACACAATTAGACCTTTTCTTTTATGATAAAATAGGGGACAGTCACACATTTATTACAAGGGCATTAACATTATTAGTCCTGTGTTGGCTATATGGATGAACAGTACAACAATATTCACATTCCTCCAGCAAATCAACAGGCACACAACCTCCAGTGAGCCATATGAACCAATTGTCAGTGTGTCTTTTTAGTTAATATCGGCATAGTTGTGAATATTTGTGATATAAAGTAATGTCCCTCCAAAACATATGTGTTTTAATCAAATATTTCCCTGAATCAAGCGGATGAATTAACAATTTTGCCTCTCAATGTTTGTCAAGTTCGATGTCACAAACTCACTGCTAGGGAGGGGAAGCGCTACAACATGTGCACATGTTGGACCACAAGATAGAGCAAAGTAATTCTCAATTATGAAAGAGTACGAACTGCTTACCCAGAACCTTACAGAGTGGTTAAGTGGATCATTTCCTTATATCCAGTATCATGTTGTCTCTCTTTGTAAATACGTGTTTAATTGTAAGTGCAGCTCACCTTCATTGCACCTACAGAGCTGCTATCAGAGAGTGGCATCCGATGAATTGGTACATTCTTTTGCATTGAGTCAAAAACATCGGTAGAAAGATCTGGGAAATTACTTATTGAGATACAATGAGGTGTAAATTTTTGTATGTTAATACAATAATTACCGAAGCTTGTGTTTTTCTACAGCAGTAAATGCATTTAACACAAAGCATAAATAGACAAGAAGAATCATACCAAATAAACATACATATTACTAATATGAAATTATTACAATCAACGGAGGATTTGGATTCAAACATGACATGTTTTTTTTTAAGATTTTACATATTTCGGCAAAATCACACAGCCCAATCGGAGATGCTGGACATCTGTCTTTGTTATCTCTCCCCTGCAAACATCCTAAACAACAACAACACCAATAACAACAGCTCAGGTGCTATCTTTTGGAGAAATGGTCACGTTCCGGCGGAAATTCCTCACTGAGGCAAATAAACAACAAGCAGCAATTCATGAAGTATATCCGATTCTGTTTACCGCTGAGTGTTTTGGGCAGGCCGGGAGGAAACGTCACTGAAAAAAACAACATTTCAAGGATTCCCCATTGCAAAAGTGCTTCACTTTTACTGGTGGTTTTGCTGACGGGACCTGATGGACCAGCTGAGTTTTCAATCAGGAAGTTTGATCATTATTTTGACAGGCTGCAGTGGTTTCACAAGGAAGTACACCTGAGGTTGGATCCAACCACATGCAGGTGTACATACTGTGAATACTTAAAAACTGGTAGAGTTATGTCACAAAGAACACATCATTTACGATCACTATTCTGTTTACTTCTGTGGGCGTGTGTTCCTGTGTGCTGGTCTCAGCAAAGTTGATTGTGTTAGTTATTGATGCGATGATCTTCACGCCCTTATGGAGTGTAAAATTAATGAGCTGTCGGCTACGGGGACGAGATGCTACGTGTGTGTGTGCGCGTATGCATGTGTGTGTAAGTGCGTATGATTCATTGGTTGTGGGCGTTCAGAGAGCTGCTGCTCTGCATGTTAAACTGACGCCACAGGCTGTGAGGGTCAGCGTACATCGAGCTTGGGATGAGGACACCGCAGTCGCGGGGAGAAGCTGGGTTTCAGTGTTACAGCTGTGCGGCTAACATGCGCTACTTCTGAAACATGTTTTGTCCGGGGGTTGATTAATATTTCAAAAAGAAGAGGCTCCTTTAATAAAACCTGGCAGGATGTAGAAATATTCCCATGACACTGCAGTCACAGCTCCATTTGGCATCTTGCACGAAACTCACACCAGTGGTTGCAAATATTAAAATTGCTACCCGTCTAATTTGAAAGGCAAACAGCAGTGAAAAAAAAAAAAGCTCTAGACTCTTCTGAATCTGGCTGTTATTTAATGCAGGAGGTATTTTGGGGTGTGGGATGAATAAAACATCAGAGCACCTTGTTTATTTCCATCCTTCAACCGTAACTCGTTCTTTACATAATTGAATTCTAGATGGTTCAAGGCGGTGCATCTAATTGAAGCTCCACCGGTTAGCCGGGGAATGATTTGTTTCCATGCTGATTTGAGGCAAAGGTCCTATGAGGGCTACTCTCCACCCAGGAGGGGCTCTTGTGTTTCACACAAAGGCTAAGGGTCAAAAGAAAGTGGACTGTTTTCGAATGTCCACCGGGCTTCCTGGATGATTTATATGCCAAACAACTCCTGATCACGCCCCTTGCCTCTTTTCTTCCTCCCCTTCTTTTTACACACAATGTGATTTTGTTCGCGTGTGATTTGTTGCCCAACTTGTCATATTGCACGTCGCAGCAAAGACTGCTCCATGTGACGAGATTTGAATGCGAGAAATGTTCAGCCTATTGTACGCTGAGCTATTTATGCAGAGCCACGTCTCCTTGTACGGATGCCATTGCTGGCGATCACCTTCAGCTCCACTTCTGCTTTCTCACACCGCTGGAGCCCATTAGCATTCTGCGCCAACGTGCAGCCGGTGGAAGATTGGTTTACAGGTAGGGGGCGAGGGGTAGGCAAGAATCTAGAAGGAATCCATTGGCACTACGACCACTTACAACAAATACACACAGGATCTTAAGGTGTATTCTTGGGTTACCTTCATAGAATTTGTCCAGAAACTAGGGCCACTTATCTCCAAGACTGGCTCATTTAGTCACTTATGAACAAAATAATTGGATTTAACCCCCCTCCCCCCCCAAAAAAAACTCTTGGCCTGATTTCATATGAACCATAAGCAGTCAGAATGCATTTAACACAATCCAAACTTTGTGTTTCCTCAAGGCAGGAAGTGCCTAATTATATAAAACAAGGCGTCATTGTTTTCTGGTCTTCAGCCTCAGAGGAGCTGGATATTTCATTCATTAAATGAACATTGATATATTAAACGCAGACATATTATATAAAAAGGACTGAGCAATGAAGGCAATATCCCTGAGGTAAATCTTTCCAATGAAACGTCGAACAAATTAAAAGACTTTGCAGGTGGTTCGCAGACATTATGTGTATGGCCGCCAACAAACTTGATTACAATTATGGACCTAGCCTCGTGCACACGGATGGACCAAAGGATAAACACCACAATTCCCTGAATGAGAGCAAAGCAAATGAAGTGCCGGAGTGAATAAACCCAAACACTGGGGGGCTGGGACGGCTTGTCACCGAGAACAAAAACAACCTGGCAACACAGGGATGGAAGCGCGGAGACTAAATTAACTCAGCGAAGAGGGGCAGCAATACTCAGGTGAAGCAAATTATTAAGGGGGCAGGAAGACAACACAGAAAGTGACACAAGATAAAACAGGAAATGCTTCGCAGCTAAATAGGAGAGAAAAACAAGGCCAAAATCTCAGAGGAAAAATACAAAGGCTCCCGTGGTGCTGACCAAAGGATTGTGATACTCAGTGTCAATATACCTGTTAATACTGACATGATTTAAGCTTCTTGAGGTTGGCTGTGATTGTAGTCGGGAGCCAATGAGAATACACCAAGTAAAATATTGTTGCCAGTGGTGTGGAGGAACATCATTGGACTTCAGAGAACAGGCTCATGAGTTTGTTGTTTTTTTTTACAACTAAGTGAGAAATAAGGAGTGCTCCAATAAATGGTTAATATTATATCATCCAAAAAGCAATACAAAAGGAACTGAGAAAGTGTGCTACCCAAGAGGGATCAATGGATATTTGATCAATTCCAGACTAGTCTGGTGCTTTCAGAGCTTCTCATCAAACTAACCCTGATTCCCAGAGGGTTAGTTTGAGTAAAAAGTCAAACCTAGATATAGGCATATAATATGCCCAAGATACACAATAACATACATATGAATGAGGTCAGTGTATAACAAAAAAAAAACCCAAATAATAAAAAATCCCTGTACATGTCATTTTGATAGCACACTTGTATTCAATTACCTAGCTCCTCTGAGACCTATTTCAGTCTCTATCCGTGGTGGGCACCATCTCTTTGTTTTAGAATAGCCTGAAAAATCTTTCTTTTTTAGCTTATAGTTTTGTTCAGGGTAGCTCCTAGTAATGCTGTCAAAGGCTTACTCTGCTGAGGGATATTCCATGATGCACATCTTCATTTATCTTATTCTTTCTATCCTGTCTGCACTCATGTCCCTTCATCAATGCATGCTAGTACCCTCATATCTTCTCCTGGGTCCTCGGGTTCTCATTTCGCCTCATTTCGCAGATTTGCATTGGACATAACTTTATTTACGACTGTGGGGCTCTTGCCAGGCACCTACCATTGTTAGTTCTTTTACGAATATTAACGCTATTAACGTATAATTTCATCTATTACCATATAACTGTCAGCACTATGGGTGTTAGTAGGAAGACATCATTTGTGCCTGTCCCTCCTAACTTGTATATATCTCCTCTGTCTCTATTTCACTCCTGTGGTTTATCGCTCTGTCTTGATCTCTCTCCCTCTTTCTTCCTGCCCCAAACGGTTGAGACTGATGGTTGCCCAAATTAAACGCAATCTAAAAGACAGTGCTTCCCGCTGTTGAATTTGCTCATGGGTATATGTTTGTTTTCTGTAAATCAATCTAAAGAGTGTAGTCCAAACCTGTTCTACATGGAAAGTGTAATGATATAAATATTTTGTGTTTTTGGCACTAGATCAATAAAACTCACTTTACATTTTTGCTGCTCTCTAAGTTTTAGAGATCAAATGTGGAAAATAATGTGGAGAAAAAGGAAATATTTTCAGATATAACTTCGCCTTATTTTTTGGAAACCTGAATTTAAGAAATGTACGTTATGAAAATATTTCCCAGAATCTGTGTCAGCGCAGCAAAGGGTTGTTTCAGTTTCAAAGATTCTACCGATGCGATATGACCTGAAATGGCATCTCTGGTCTAAATCTCAAAGTTGAATTGTTTCCGTCTTTAAATGTCAGACTTCAACGTGATGTCTTTGGCAAAAATATCCTCTGACGTTAGACAGTTGGAGAAACTGAGCTTAGCTGACAAGAGCGGCTGGGGTGGTGAAACCAACGTGATTTCTTTTAAACAACCGTGCTATTGAGAATATAGAATGATAGAACTTATGTGTTTATAATATGAATTATGTTTCTCTTCACCTCATCAATTTTCCTTTGGTGTCGGCAAATTGACCATGTTCGGTTCAGAAAAGTGCCTCAGCTGCCTCCTGTCTCTCTGCCGGTCCTTGACTCAAACCCTGATGAGATAAATGCCTGTGATCGGCTTGTTTTTGGCAGATCCGGTGGAAATCATTGTGAATGGGGTTGGTCAGCGTGAGCCCAAAGTAATACAAGCACAAGCAGTGAGCTGCAAGTAGCTACCCTGTCACCCCTCCCACCACTCACTACTGCTTCTGGAGAAACCCGAAAATATTAATTTTAATCGTTTCAGTAGAAAGAGTTGATTTGCTGTACGTTCAAGGAAGACAAATCTGTGTGCGACTCGTTTTTAATCCCTCTTTTTGCAACATGAAAGGATGTTTTTGCAACATCTGTCCTGTACTTTGCATGGATAAAATGTCAAATTTTCGCAACGATTGTAATACAAACAAATCGGACAGAAAATACAGTAGCAGACTGGCAAAAGGAAAAACGTGGCTGAGCTAAATATGGCTGCAGAAGGTTGTGTGTGTCCAGTCCGCTGTGCTCTGAGTCACTAACCAGGCCCTGTCGCTCTCAATTAGCCTCGCTCAGCCTTTCAACGCTTCCCATTCAATCCCTCTGCTTAGCTCAGCCTGGAGTTAACTACCCACATGTTTCATTACTCACTGCTGGAACCGCCATCGACCAATATCAATGTACAGTTTTTATCTTGAATGTGGAATCTCAGTGCAACTGGCTTGCAAATGTGGGCGGCTGGACATTTTGTCTCATCATACTCAAAATGACGAAGGCATCGAAGCACCTGGCAACACATATGGTAACAAAACATAAGGCCATGCTAGCAGAAGATGCTAACCTGACTGTTTACATGCATGAATTGTTATTCAATGATAACTGATCTCGCACTGATGATCATTTTCTTGGTCTGTATTGGATCAGTGGTTGTTCGAGGTTGTAGAAGAAACTCCATCTCGGTCAGACTGTAGCGAAATCATCGAAACTGCGATCTCCATATTACAGCGGAAATAGATGCTTTTTTCATTATTTTTTTTTAAATCTTAACAGGAAATTAGATTTGAATAACTCAGATGTATACAGTAGTCACTTGCCATTTTTTTACTTTACGATCTAATTTTATATATCGCAGACTTTTTGTAGCATCATTCTCTGCATCTGCTGTGCATAGTGTGCATTCAGGATCTTGCCTTGTCCATTTGACATCAACACACTATTGATACTCATAATGTTACTCAGGGATGTTGTGTTTGTATAAAAGTTTTTCATTTTTTTCAGTCCCTACTATGATGCCAGAACATTGTGGACCTGTGAATGTATCAGGAACTGAACTGAAGTGGCAGAAGAAGATGCTTATCATCATAGCAAAAGTACAACTTCTCGACATGTTAAAGCAAGGAAGAAGCTTTGCTGCTGTAGGCTGCCATTACCGCATCAATGAATGGTCTGACCAGACAAAAAAAATGTCAGGACAACAATAGATATCAATGAAAATATAGTCGCTATTTTGCAGATTTTCGTTTGATGTGGCTGGATCTGGAATGTAACCCCCGTGCTAAAAGAGAAACTACTGTACTTCTGGAAATTTATCAATCAATCATACAGTCAATCAATCAGTGGACAAAGTTGGTGTTTCGAACCGTACCATCACTTTCCATTTATCTGAACCCTCAGCATGCGGAATTCATCGCAAATCACTGGACATGGTGAAGCTTAAGACAGTAACAGTAGCAGCAAGAAGACAATTATACTTGATTGTAAAAAGGAAACAATTAAATAGGAAATACTTTTGGAGTGTGTGGAATTACCCCATAACTTATGCCATGCTACATAATGTATCATGATGTTTCGTTTATCTATCATTGATGGGGAAATGAAAAGCCTCGGACGAGTTTGTGATTAGCTAAAAATCACGATATCCTCGAGTGGTAGGATTTGGAAAAACACCAGGAAGCCAGTCTAAACCTGGGGGCTTGATCACAACAAACAATGAGACTCTCGTTCTCGTATTGTCTCATGGTGAGGTGGGATGTTCGACACTAATGAGGAACAGATGTTGAAGAACTTCGACTGCTATCAATATAGTTAAGGGACAGCTCGAACATCTGGGTGTGCCGTTACCTTTTAAAGAAAATAAATGGCTAATTTCAGTGGTATTAATGTTGATTAACGACAACATTTTAATGCTACTTCTCAACTCGTCACTCAAACAGACTCCTCAAGGTCAGTGTATCTTGATAAACTGCCAATAAACATGGCAGCGAGTTTCCTCCTCCTCCTCCTCCTTCTCCTCCTCTTCGACCCTCCCTCTTTCTTCACCGTGTGCTGTTTTTGCAGCAAGGCCTCGAACTCAAATATATGGATTTTCTCATCGTCAGGCGGGCTGATCCTTAGCAAAAGGTCAAAGGCCCAGTGTTTTCGGGAATAAATAAAGTGTCTATCAGCAGTCAGAGTGACCTCGAACACGAGAGGCGGCTCTTTATAAGGAAGCTGCTCTCGGGGATGATTGTCATCTTAAAGCCTGAAATGTAAATATTACACCAAACTCCATAATCTCATATTTCAGGCCATGGAGGTCATGGAGTGAATAATGTGGGCTGCAGAAAACAAAAAGATATATGATATCTTGTTTTGGAGGAAGGAGGATGTGATAGTTAGAAGATACAGTGCCAGGAACCTCATCGTCAGCGGGACGTCCGATTGTATGTGCGTCTTCTTCAATGGCCGCCGGTTTCATGTGAACGAGGAGGGAAACTGGAGACGAGCGGGTCAACAGACACTCGGCTCACAAGCTCATGTTGAATGTTTTCCACCCACACCTCAGCGTCCCCTGACCGAGAGAGACGTGCACAAAAAAAGGACCAATATCAGGACATCACTCTGCCGGCGCGGTGAAAAAACTATTATTGGAAGATGTGAAGAAGTCTGTGCTCAGCCTGATCCGTCACTTGTGTCAGATTCTTTATTTAAATACATGAAAAACAGCAACATGAATGAACAGTCAGAGGTCCAGACAGGTGGCAAAACTCAATTTCTATTGGCTTCTACAATCACTGATTTACATTGGGATTTCAATTTAACTGGCTCCCCCCACCCCAGTTTCTTTGTTGCCTTGTCATCCTAATTGCTTGTGAGATACCTTTTTTACAAAATAGTCACACATTTACTGCATTAATCTTCTCATGGAAGTTTTCACTTCTTTTTTAAAGATTTATCTGTCAATTTTCAACGGATCTAAACAAGTATAAATGTCTTAATAAATCAGATCAAATTCCTTGATTTATTTTACTTATTGTACGGCGAAATGTAAGTACTGTCCAGTGCTAAATACAGCTATGTTAAAAGTAAACATTATAAATATATCAGTTTTGTTTACTTTGTAATGTTAATGTCTCAAAGTTGACATTCATATTGCTTTGTTGAAGAGCAACAAGTCAGAAAGAATTAGGGATGCAATCATTTTTCCTGGGGAGCGAAAGGTTGAATTTGGAGTAGTGCACAGATAAAACAGCTAATAGTTAATTACTATCATTGCAGGTTAGAATGTAAAAAGCTAACAACCACAATGGACAGCAAGATCTGCACAGTCTCTATAATATGTACTTTTACTTTGATGTACTATTGGATTTAATTTCTGCAGAAACATTTTCAGAGCCATGTTGCTACTTCTATTTGGGTGGTACTACATTATTTCTATAGTTCTATATTTACCCAAAATAAAAAGATCTATGTAAATGGTCCGCTGCGCCGGGTGTTGTCACGGAGAACTGAGAGCATGGCCTAATATCTGAGAAGAGGCTTTTAAAAGCGTCAGCTCGTCGCCAGCAGCACCTGTCAACAAATAGAAGCCCCTTTTTTTGGGAAGAGTAACTGTAATATTATTACTGAAAAATGTACCCATGATTTGCTACACTTGATGTTAGGGAAAGTAATATTCTGACGGTAATGTGTTACTGCCCTTCAGTGATAATGGGGGATTTTTAGCGCACACGTTCACAGGGATTATGCAAATGGAATCTCACTCAGCAGCCTGGGATGAAGATACAGGATCCCGAGGAGGAAGTTACTTTAGCTGCGACAAAACACCCAGGAGGCTGCAGTAAACAAACTGAGACACAGCGAGAACCGCTGGGATACACACAGGAATGGCGACACACAAACACACACACACGCACACACACACACACACACACACACACACACACACACACACACACACACACACACACACACACACAGTGGGAAATACACAGAAGTGTTAAGAGACTCTGCGACACACATACTGAGACGTGCACAAACACACCCTGAGACACACAGCGGAGACGCATCGGGGAGACATCGGGGACGCGGCGAGGCACAGTGGGACACACTCACACACAGACACAAACACTTTGAGATTCACAAGGGACACATTGGAACGCACACTGAGACACAATGGGAGTCAGACAGACACACACAAATACACAATGATACACAGGGGTACACAAGCACACACTGAGACGTCTTAGAACACACAGTAAGACACATTGGGTCACACAGCGACAAACACACACATGCACAGGTACACGCACGCACACTCACACACACAGAGTGAGACATCCTTCGGTACATGTCTGTTTCACCTTACTGCTTCTCTTCTCTTCTCTATTACATGCAAAAAGGGTCGGTACCATTTCATTTTGTAAATATTATCCGTCAGACCCATTCTTCACATATGTTTTCAAAATTGGGAGAAAAATACGATTTTGGGGAAAAAATTCTCGTGAGTCTTAACAAGTGAAAACATTTTGAGAAACAATCGAAGAATTATAAACAGGCGTTACAAATTTGACGAGAACGCTCTGAATTTTCTTGCTACAGGGTGGCGACACCTGATAATTTCCATAATTTCCTGAAATTTCCATAATTAGCCTCTTTTAGACACATTGATTTAATCATTTTAAATCAGCTCCACATTCTCCTTGTTAGATTCTTGTTGAATGGCTCTTGTTGATTTTTGTCGACGTGGTTAACAAGATCCGTGTTTAGACTTTGAACAAAACCCGCATTTTCTTTGTAGGACTATTTTGTTTTATGCAAAGTAACAGGACAAGTAATATCCAGTAATGGAAGATATATAAAATTGAATAAATACAGAGATAAAAAGTGTCTATCATGAGAGCTGGTATTTCATGATACAGCATTTTTATTGTGTCCCCATTGAAAGTCCAAAATATAATTCCTGAGACCTTTTGCAGTTACTATGCTACTATCATTTTTTATGGCGAGAACTTTTGAATCCTTGGGACATATCACTGAGATAAAAACAGGACTGGGATCGTATATATATATTACATATAGAGACTTTTATTTTATTTACATATCAAGTCATAATATAGACTTTCCAAACATTTAAGCTCTGGCTTCATTCGTTTAGGAGAATTAACATGTGACATTACATGGCCTACCATCGTTCAAGTGGCAACACACAAACACACACATACACACACACGCACACACCAAATAGTATCTCATTATATCTTGGCTGTGCTCTTGGCAGTGAGAGTATTTAGACAGTTGTCTAGAGAAGTTTACAGAGTTTTACTGTGAAAGAATGCAAGCAAATTAGTTTGGACCCTGGGGGCCAGTCGATGCCAGCCCAGGGTCTGCGTAAGTGTGTGCGCATGTGTGCACGTTTATGTGTTACTCAAAAAAGAGCACTTGTTTACTGGAGAAGCAGGACACCATATATTTCCGGTGAACCCTTTTTGATGAATCTGTGTACGAGTAAAGGTCACAGATTTGTCAGCAATGGGTCCCTCCTCCTTTCCATCCTCAGCCCCATATTCGCGATAATATGCCGGCTCTCTCAGCTCTCTGTTTTGCAGTTGGGGATGCTCTTTGTAATTTTAGCAGGGCTTTTGCCTGCCTGATGATTAAATGGACAGCGGGGCAGGTTGTAAATAGATGTTCTATTCTCATGATTGTTTTCCCTGCCAGGGTCCACGCTGCTGATTAGAGTATTCTCAGTATGGACCACAGCAGGTGCTAGAAAGCCCAGGGTTAACACAAATAACACACTAATACAGCTGCCTGTGTTTCCTCTCCTGTGTGCTTGTTTGTGACCCTGGTGTATTTTAGCCACCTGTTACCACATAGACAGTAAACCGCAAGGTTCCAAGTTGTGGCTCCTGAGTCATAGCGCCTAATGTGCGCAACACTTTCATCGCCACAGTCACGCAGCACGTGGCGGGCCTCCTGTTACAGTGGGGACAGGTGACAACACAAGCCACAACAGACGAAGGCCGACTCTCAGTCTGCAGGCAGCCGGGAGGGACCATGAACGCGACCTCCCCAGGGGGGGCACATGACTGATGCCAGGAGAGACTGCTCACCCTGTCAGGCGTAAATAGTTGTAGTAAAATATATCAGTGCAATTAAAGACATTGAAAAAAGATTTGATGCGAAATCATAAAGGGATGCCACAGTGGGAGTTTTTTTTAATCAGAGAGGAGAAGATAGATGCTCCTTTTTTTGTCTGCTGCAAAGCAGCCCCCTGGGAGGTAGCTTAGCAAAAAGAGGGGCGTTAACTGGAGTAGATGGTCTGTATCTGTTTAATGTCATCAGAGTCAAAAATAGCAATACAAAAAATTGTAAAAAGCTTTATTTACAAGCCTGTTTCACACATTCAGGGGCTCGTAAGCTTTACAGAAGACATTACAGCAAATGAAAATCAATATTATACGTGAACAAATTATTACGATATGACTGAAAAAGGTGTACGCGATGAATTCAAAACCTTTGGTACAGGAAAAAACAAGGCTGCTTCCCCAAACATCTGTTAATTGATTATTTAAAGTATTAATGACTAATTTATCCAATGAGTAAATATTTCAACATGAAGCGAGAGAGTGCTTTGAAATTTACAATGATTAATACAGAGGTATAGGAAGATGTTGAACTTTTCAAGCCTCCATAAAGGTAATTTCAAACAATATTTTACTCCATATGCTATAAAAGTGTAAAAGTGTTTTCCATTCACTGACAATAATTTGATAATTTCTAATTTGTGCATTTTTAAAGGTGGATTTGTAAAGCAGTTTTTTGGATAAACAATGAGCAGGTTCTTCTGACTGGGCTTTTAAGTGAATTCCGGAAGTGTTGACCTCTATGGAAGTCAGGAAACAGGGAGAAATACAATTCAGTACGAGGGCAGAAAGAGATAGATTGTAAAAATATTTAAAAAATTACAATTTTATTTTAAATAAGTACTTTCTTACTGGTGTTTTGTCCTTGAAAAGTATTCAAATCGTCTTTATATGATTAACACGGACCATTACTTCTGTTTTCGACTAGGCCCTCTTTTAAAACAATACATTGACATGATTTTCGAATATTTTCTTCTATAACAAATACACAAATGCATAAATTTGCATGAATATTCAACAGTATATAATATCGATAAAGTCGAACTTTTCAATTATGGGAGTGAGATGTTGGAAGCATCTACAATAATCACAACAGTCTTGTACGTTTTGCACAGGTGCATTATTGCACAAGTGAATATATTCAGTGACATAGATAACCCAAGGATCTATGTGACTCAGAGCTTGGTGGTAATAAAAATCCTGAACCTGTAATTTGCCCTGGGTTTGGGGAGCACATCTTCCACCCTCCACTATTAGGGTACAAATAAGTGAATCAGGCACCACGGGAGTGATCCTACTTTATAATTCACAGTGCTAAATGGAGGGGTCATTCCTGAGATTATTCACCACAGATTTCAAGATGTTGCTATTTAGCAAGGCACAGCATTATGTCTGACATGGGGGAGGGTCTAATTCCAGTGCACAATTCCATAAATACCGCAAACCATGACGACAACAGTCTTAGCCTTATTACTTATGGAGACAAACCAAACTGCATACTAGAAAGCCAGATACATTCTGCCTCTGAGGCCGTTTTAAAGAAAATAAAAATGGGAACTACCGAGAAGGGAACTACCATGACTCATGTCAGGGCCTTGGGGGCAACAATAGAGGGGGTGTAAAAAGAACTTGACAGCAGGATTGGGTTTGGAAGAATTCGAAAAAGACATTTGACTCATCTCACAGGGGCATGATGAGGAAGATCCCGAAGGCCACCGTGTCTTCCCCAACCAACGTCACTTCTTTGAGACCATATGCTCAGGTTGTTTCCCCAGATTGCAAGAGTGACAAGCCTGGCAAGGCTGATGCTGGAGGACATCCGCACTCCCCTCCTCCTTGGTGTAGCGCTGGAATACAAGGAATACAGTTCAAGTAACTATGTTTTCACAAAACAAGCGACCCGATTTCCTGCCAACGGACCTGGAAAGCAATGATAACATCGCCTTTTCATCTATCCGACTGGGGCGGGAGGAAGAACTTCTGACCACAGCAGAGCACTGGAGTACCGCGGAGTTTGTCTCAGGCCAGTCCCGTAACGTCCTTGAGGATCATCCACCTTCTAAGGGCGACAGATGGCATTGCAGATGGCACCTTTAAGTCCAGGGTTATTTGGTCAACTTGATGGAGCAAGACCTCAGTGTGTCTCTGAGAGGTGGGGCCCAGGGTGTGTGGTTCATGCAGCTGGCGGTGTTGGATACTCGGTTCTGTACTATATCGGAGTACTTTGTACAATTCCAAACATCAACAAGGATGAGCACGAGGACAAAGATGACCTGAGGCTCATTTTCCAGCAGCTCTGTATCAGTGAATACTGCAAATCCAAAATGATTTCAACCTCGTTTCGAAGCATATTCATGGTTTGAAATCGACGTTTGATTTTTGGAGAAGAGACATATGATGTCGCCTTCGGGCTAGGTAGCTGTTAGACTGTCTCTTCTCCACCTTCTCTGTCTGCTGTCTTAGACACAATGTGGAGCTCTTCCCCCTCTGGCTGCAAACCTCACCTCAGCCTGGCATCCATCTGAACCCTGAACTGAGTCTGGATTGGACAAGTGCTGGCGAGAGGCTCCGCTGTGTGTGTGTGTGGTCATGTGTGTGGAAATACAGAGCAAGGCGGCATGTAACAGTGACTGATGGCTGTTACCTGAAATTGCCTTCCGGCAATGAGAGGATGTGATTGACGCTAAGGGCCAGTTAACCGGCGCAGGTGTGGACAGTATGTGTCCATATGTGTGCCAACCATTACCCAAATCACTTTTAGTCCCTTCTTAGAAAGACGAGAGATTATGCCCTAAAATCCAAACCTTTCTCCTTTTGTTTTCTTGTCACGCATTTATCAACCCCTCGATCTGTTTTCTCTTATTTACATTTTCTTTTATTTCCTATCTGTCCTTTTTTTTGCACATTGTCTAAGTTCCTGCTTATCTCAGCTTCCTCACTTCAGGCAGATTCACAAGTGGCCAAACAAATCCGCACCCGCGCGCGCACACACACACACACACACACACACACACACACACACACACACACACACACACACAGACACACACACACAGCAATATGCTCACACACAAACACACACGCTCAATTTTAGCACTCAACTATTAATAGATCCAGCAAGGTCCACTGCCTCTCTCACGTCACCCTGCTCTACCTGTCAGTAACTCTGCGCCTTGGTAACAGTACCCATGACACCACTAACCTATCACATGATGAGGGGAAATCGCCAGCTGCCCCTGTCACCTGACCTGCTGGAAAAAATAACCAGGACTCACGTCTGGCAATCAGCCGGAGAAGGAGATTTTCTGACACAGGCTGGGGTTAAGACCGCAGAGGCTCCTGCTGGATACTAAAATATACATGGACAAACTCTGATCGAAGCGTGTGTGTCTGTGCGAGTATGTGAATGCGTTTGCCGATTATAGATTGAACATGTTCTCTGGTTTTACTCCCACCTGGAATGCATAGGAGGTATAACAAGATGATGAGGCACGCTTTTTAAAAAGCGTGAAGCACACACCCTGCAGGCGTGGAAGGGGTGCAGTAATAAGTTCCAGAGAAACCGAAGTTCAGCACGGCTACAATTGAACTGTGGAAACAAAAACACTGCTACCTACATAAAATGCCTTTAAGCAAAGTCCTGTCCAGCATTTCATTTGTATGCTGTCTATTTCTAAATGCCTCATATTCAAAATATGGATAATGGCCAATGGGTTGTGTCTCAGTTCTTGTGCTCCGCCAGGTGAAGCCTGGGAGTTTCTCCCAAACTCTTGCATTAGTTATATTGGCTATTTGTGAGGCTTTTACATCTTTTATTTACTGCTGAAGCTATGGGGTGATTGCCAGAATATGAATCATGAATCAACTTATAACTGCTTGATGTTTTTTTAAGCATAAATGTCAAAATTTAGTGGGTCTATAACTCAAAACTGCTCTTGGAAATATCATTGTAAATGAAATATTTTGCCCTGTCGGTTCAATAAAACAAGACGTGACAACATCGATATTTTTTCAAAAGTTTTCATGTTTCCTCAATCATTTAGTTTAAACAGTGAAATAATTGAGAGGTATAATCGGCAAATGGCCATAAAAGGTGTTTTTAAATAAACATTAATGACACAAAGTAGTCACACTAATCTGTTCAAATGAGCCTTCAGCAGATTACTCAAGTCTATTTACTCCAGGACACAAAGTCCATAGATAATTACATATAAGCACACAAAGGATAGAAATGTGTTGGAAGCAACAATTTATATAATGTTTTAAATGATAAACATGGTTGATTGAGATATTCATTTGATGATTATTATTTCAACATTATTGTTATGTGTCCTCAGCACATTACCATAAGAACCTGAGGATATGTTTTCAATGTACTTGAAGTATTTATCAGAGTTATACTTGCAGTAGCAAAATGATATTTGATACTTCGTTTGGCTCAGGGCTTTTCAATCCATAGACTGATTCTTCAAACCTAACTTCCTTTGATAGTTAGGTAAAGTCATTTTTTTTTTGACACTATGAAATGATTCATTAAACTTAAAGGTTTACTTGTGCTATACCTGCAGTCCCACCTTAAACTGGTTGAGTACCATTCAGTAACCTCAATCTAGCTAAGTGAAAAAATTAGGTGTAATTAATCTTCTCCATATATATCACAAAACAATATTAAAATGCTAGAGTTTAAATTCTTTTTTATCAATATATCAATAGTTTGAATGCTTTTTATTGATTTTTTTTGTCAAATC
The DNA here is from genome assembly GCA_901007705.1 of Fistularia tabacaria. Lineage (NCBI taxonomy): Eukaryota > Metazoa > Chordata > Actinopteri > Syngnathiformes > Fistulariidae > Fistularia > Fistularia tabacaria. Next base: position 38,133 of record CAAKHD010004874.1, read on the forward strand.
ACTACAGAACTACTAATCTGCTACTGCTGTCCGATTACTACTGCCATTACTCATATATAAATTGACACTTTAGCTACTAGAAAAAGAAAATAACTTATACATTTCAATCTTTTTTCCAAGTGACTTTATGCAAAATACATGTACCTCATTGATGTAGTCTTTGTGTAGAAAGTATCCGCACGCAAACGCAAACGCAAACGCAAACGCAAACGCAAACGCAAACGCAAACGCAAACGCAAACGCAAACGCAAACGCAAAAACACAAACACAAACACAAACACAAACACAAACACAAACACAAACACAAACACAAACACAAACACAAACACAAACACAAACACAAACACAAACACAAGCACAAACACAAACACAAGCAGGATACAAATCCCTTAAATCCAGGAAGTAAATTCTCAAGGCCACATTCATGAGTGTGACATACTGGAAAGTTACGTGACTTCTGCATGTTACACACCAGAGGGCTAATTCTGTTGGCCGAGAGTGGGCAGAGCTAACAGGAGCACAACCCCAGCTATTCTACGCATCAAAACACTTGAAAAATATATGTTGTTGGCCAACCGTCTGGTTGTAGCAACATATGTATAACTTTTACATAAACAGATTACAGATGCACACATTGTCCCATCGCCAGGCTTTTGAATAAGAACATTTGTCTGAAGAGTAAATAGTTGTTGACAAGAAAGATAAAGAAACCCAAGAAGGTCTTACATTATGAAGAGAAGGGATTATGGATTTTAAGTTCTGAGTGACATTTGGGAAGAACCTCCACCTACAACTACCCTCTGCTTCATATTCCTTTCTTCCCTGATTGTTGGTTATAATCTTCACACATGCACAGACAAACAAACACGCAATTATATTGGTGACAATCCCTGAGATCTTTCTTTATGAGGTTGCTGAAAATAAGAATGTTGAAAATGAAGATATGTTATTTTAATGGCTCATTGTATGTCAAAAATATAGTGTAAATATGCAAAAAATAGAATATATTTTTTAGTTCATAATATGGGACCAGAATCAGTTTATAAACAACATTTTTTATTACCTCTCCTTCCTTTATTTGTTTGGGTGAGCAGAAGAAAATATGGAGTTTCTCTAGTCACTATAAAAAGATTATAAGGTTACATAATGGCTGACACGGTCAACAACTGCAGCACTGAGTCCAAAGCCATGATGCACAGTAAGTGGGAACCATTCTCCCTTGTCAATCGCCTGTCACTTATGTCATGTAAATTAAGTAATTATTGAGCACTCGGAATAAAAAGGGAAACATTGTAAAGTCCTCCTGGGTCGAGCCTGAATCTAGATCTCTTATTTGCCGCCCACATCTTCATTTTTTATTTCACAGCCATGAATATAAATGAGATAGAAATCGACAGTTCACCGAACCCCTCGCCTCAGACAGTGGAGTGGAATCTTCGAATGAGAGCCAGAGTGATGCACATTGCACTGCGGTAAGATATTAAACAGGAGTTTGGGGATTCATTTTTTTAACCTTTCAAAAGTGTTGATTCCAAAATCTGAAGAGCAAATGAAGTCTTTTTCATCACCTCCAATACAATGTGGTATGTTGTCGAAACATCAATGCTGCACAGTGTATTTGAGTCAAGGTCATGATGATGGCCCTTTGTTTATCAAACACATCTGCTGCTCTTTGTTGAAAATACACATTTGGAAACCTGACACGTCCTGAAGATCTGGATCAAACTGGATCAAAATCGAGAATCTCTAAGTCCTAAACAACCAGGCAAGCAAGCATCCAAGCAACCAAGCAACCAAGCATCCAAGAAAGCAACTTGGCAAACAACCAAGCAACTCGGCAACTAAGCAACCAAACAAGCAAGCAAGCAAGCAAGCAGTCAAGCAAACGAGCAAACAAGCATGCAAGCAAGCAAGCAACCACCCAACTGACTAACTAAATAACCAACCAACCCCAAATATCCCGACAAATGGAAAACGTCTGCCACGACAAGGCACTGGTCATTTACATGCCACAAGCTCAGAAAGGAAATCAAACATGGCATCAGAGAAGCGGACTATCAAAATAAACTCAAGTGGAAGAGGAACATAAAACTTACTTTTTGCAATCGATAAACTGTAACTCCATGTCATACGTCTCCTATTAAAACCATAAATTTTGAGACTTGTAAAAGAGGTAATATGTCATATAATATTTATGAAGCTATGCGGTGTGTTTGCTTCTTCGACTCCAAACATTCCCTCTCTCCAGTTTACTGATTCAATGCATGTGCCACTTCTGGGAATCTAATCTATTTGTTGTAATTTGTCTTATTGACTATTGGGTGGTTCCTCTTAATAGCCAGAGATGAGATATGGGTGCGGAGAAACTCTCGGGACCCAGAGGTAGAGTCTCTTCCTGAAAAGCCGGGCAGTGAGATTGTAAAGTAATCTGCTTGGTTAGACTAAAAAAATCAGACAGGAAGTAGACAAAAATTGAAAGCAGTGCTCTGAAAACCCTCAACTCCACTCCCACCCCCAACCCCAAATACATCCACCATACCTCAATTTCAAACTCATCTAGGATGAGGCACAGAACTGCATTCGAAAGTGCTATTTCATACTATTTCACAGAGCATTTACACCTCCGGTGTATGTCGCTGCTTTTACCATTTGCCATTGTGCACGAAAGTCCACGGAGGTGGAGCATCCATTCGCTGGCTTGGTGCGGTTCTGTGTAAACAAAGATAAGTGTTGCTAGGAATCTGAGTCTGAGTGTGTACGAGGCTTATGTCTCCGCCTTCAGAGGCCTTCTGTGCTGGTTCACACCCTAAACTAACACGTTTACACCCAGCCGAGCCACCATTGTCTGCTGTTCAACACCTGCCCAGCAATAATTCATCAGGCTGGTATTATCTTTCCAAAGTCAGGCTCTGAGCAGCATCATCTATTTTCAAAAATCATCTGAATGACGAGATCCCACCGAGGCCAACCTTGGAACAAGACTTTTGCTTTTTTTTGTTCCTAAGCACTTTGCTGCCTTGAGCATTTCAGGGTGAAAAAATCCAGCCAATCATAGTAGTGGTTATCTGAGAAGAAGCCTTGACTCACAAATTGAAGAGGTGAGTGCTGTTATCTGTTTATCTAGAATTACATGATGTGACTGATAGAAACCATCATGGCAGAGACACAAAAGAGCAAAAGTGTGTGCCAATCAGCCAAACTCTGAATCTCTCTCTCTTGAGTTTTGCTATTGTATTCACATAAGTGAAGTCTGTGATGGTTCTTATCCAACATTCATTCTCCCGCTCCATAGCCGTCAGACAGCACTGACAGCAGGAGTTCACAGATATTACATTGCATTCAATCTGACACGACTATAAAAAGCATATCAAGTACATAAAAGCACTAACAAAGATGGATAATGAGAAGCAAAATGGCAATGCTGGTCGTGTCGCGAAGACATTTCATCGAGGCATTGTCATGGAAACACAAGGATGACGAGAAGAGGTTTTATTGATGTGTTGCTTTTTTTTCTCCTTAGAAAAAAGTGACCTGGGGGCTGACAGTTTCTCACTGGACTGTATCGGCTATCAAATTCACCAACACCTTCTTTGGACAAAGCCTGAAGGGAGCCAATCACCACTGTGACGTGACTGCATTTGCTGATGGCGTCGAAAATCCGATGGACTATTTCATGCCGGTCTGACAAAATGATAATTGTACCAAAATGACCCCGCCCTGTGTGTGTGTGTGTGTGTGTGTGTGTGTGTGTGTGTGTGTGTGTGTGTGTGTGTTTTGACATTCGTGACATTCAGAAGTCACTTGCGGTGCGTCCTGTTGCCTTCCTCTCGGCCGAGTCTCGGGGAACCTTTAAACCAAGTTCTTTAAAAAAAATAAAAACAATTGCTTCCCGTTTTGAATGTCAGTGACTCAATTGCGTTTTTGCGAAACTCCAGCATTGTCAGGTACCCACCCAATGATTTGTAAAGCAAAAGGCGATCCTTTAAGAGGATTGACCATGCCCAAGAGGCCGTAGCGTGAATCTAACACAAATTTTCTCTGCGCGAACAAAGTAAGTGCTTTGACAGATGAACAAATAAAGGTGTGTCAGTGTAGTTTGCTCGGTGCTCATTTGTTATTGCCATTTGTTATTGGTGTCTAAAAGTTATCAATTGGCACGACAGGCTCGGAGGAAATATCTTCATCTATCAATGACTAATAGGCCGGGCAACTTAAGAAACAGCTCTTTCTATGAAATGTAGGAGGTCCTCTGGCAATCGAATCCCTGACCAAGCATTTGTTGATTGCACTTCCCTAATCTTCAGCCACACAGCTATGTAATGTCGGGTCTTGTTTTCCAACACACAACAAAAAGCCAGGGCTGTATCTCTGCCGAACAGTGAAGAGATTCCGTGTGCTTGCCAACCAATAAATTAATTTTAATTTAATCGTTGGCTCATTTAGCAGAATGGAAGACCGAGCCAATCAGCTATGAACACAGCTTTTCCATGAATCTCATTTTAGCTGTTCTGCTCCGAATCCCATGACTCATTCTAGTCTTACCTTAAGCAAGACAGACCCCACATCCATCCTATCCCTGAAAGCAACTGAGATTATTGATTTTGCAAGCTGGTAATTATAGCTTCCATTAATAGAGGCTGCATAACAGAGCATTCTCTGCTACAAATCACTTTACCCCAAGGACATGTGTGTTATGACCGCTGAATACATGACAGTGAATTATTCAATGGCCAATAAATTGATTTTCAGCAGCCGGGCAGAATGTATCAATACCACAGTCAACTATTGCTGAACAGACCTGGATTGATTATTCCAGGGAGCAGCCTTGCAGAATCAAAATGTCATCAGAAACAAGAAACAGGATTCTGATGCTGAAAACAGACTAAACCCAAATCCATTTTAAACCGGTTTGATGATGATATGTAGTGAAAGAGCCCCATGCAGCACTCCTCTAAAGAAAACCAAATGGTCAAATCTATCTTTCTGCTTACGGAAAATCTGTTGGGGTCCCTCAAAAAAAAAAAAATCTCTTCAATCATTTATAAGAAATCATAGAGTAAATATGATGAAAATTACATTTTCTTTTTTAATTTGGTTCAGATTTTACTCACATAGATGTTAAAGTATTAATGATCTTCTACATCCCTCATTGAGACAGATGCTCAAATCGATGTTTACCCATTCCAGTGAAAAAAAATGATCAAGAATGCACCAACACTTTGACTAAGATTTGGAAAAAGAGTGAAATGAAGAGACGTCGAAGAAAATCAGGGACCATCAGGAACCTTTGTTATTACGTTTCATATCATGGTTGAATGCTTGATTCAACCATTGCAGTGTTTCAGACTGCAGAAGTTTCAACTCTGAATTATGAACTTCATTGTAATCTAACTGGAACATCAGCTCTGGATTTCAGTCCTGGAGGACTCCCTCACCTCAGGGTGAAGCTCGGTGAGATGAATGAACTTCTGCTGACCCTTTTAATGAATTTTCCACCGATGTGTGTGTGTGTGTGTGTGTGTGTGTGTGTGTGTGTGTGTGTGTGTGTGTGTGTGTGTGTGTGTGTTTGAAATCCAGATACCTCAAAGGAATGTGGATGTGGACTGAGATGCAATGTATTAATGCTTATAATCTGAATAAGACATGAATAGAAAATGCATTTAACCTTAATAGGAATTTGAGAATAATTCCAGAGGATATCCCCTACCCTTGAAGCAAACAAGCAAACAAATAAATAGATAGGCAAAAATAATTGAATAAATAAATAAACAGGTGGCATGGTGGTGGGTTCTCCCACAATCAAAACTCATGTGGTTGGTCAACCGCTGACCCTAAATGTCCCAGACATGTGAATGAGAGGGTGAATATTTTGATGTCTCTATGTGATGTGTGAATGAGAGAGTGAATGGTTGTGTGTCTCACTATGTGGTCCTTCGATCAACAACCATTCTAGGGTAAACCTAACGCCCAACGACAGCTGAGATAGGCTCCAGCATCCCCATGACCCTGAGTTCAATATAAGTGGTATCGATAATAATTATAATAATAAATGTATAGATAATGAATGAATGAATGAATGAATCCATTCGTCCATACATACATACATACCTTGGAAAAAATCCCAGCAGAGAATTTTTTTTAATTAGCTTTTTTTTAAGGGAGGGGGCTTTTTTATTCAAAGAATTGGCAACATTCAAAACAGTTTTGAAATGTTCATAGCATGGACCAAACCAAACCATGTGCCGAGGCATATGTACAATGCCAAGTTTTTAATTGAGACAAATTTGACCAAAAATTGCAACAGTTGAAAGGAAAACCTTGAGAGAGTAACACTGCGGCGAGACAAAATGAATATTCCTGAGACAAAAAAGGAAAAGCTATAAATGATGTGCTCTTGCTGTTGTCATTTTGGTGTGGAACACGGATGGATGAGCTCCGGTGAAGCAGAGGGATTCAGCTCCAGCAGTCTCTCCGAGTTTACTATTCTGTCGTCATGAAACACCGGCTGTTCTCTGTATCGGCACTCCAGGGGCTGCATCACGCAAGAAACTAACACCTCCTCCACCACAATGTATACTCGCAGACAGGTCACCGTTTTCAAGTCAGGCGTGTGCGAATTCAGATTGCTGCTTTGTGTGCACGTGTATGCTGTTGTAGAATCATTCAATGAGATGGCGGCCAAGACCATATTAGCGGAGGAGCTTCTCTCCCTCAGCCAGCACTGCCTTGTTGCTCCATAGCTAACCCCGTGAGTTCAGATGATTGTTTTGCGCTTTGCTACCTGTGCTCGCACACACATGTGTAGACTTGCTTAAGATAAGTCCAAATACCGAAACCCTTCTTGACATTTTTTGCTGGGCCAAGATGATGGACTGCCACAAATTGGTTTTATTTATAGGCTGCCAGTTTTAATGGTTGAGGGTTGGGGAAGTTGCCAGAGGACGTATATGAATAGTCATTGATGGTGATTGGAACATCTTCTCCTTGTTAGCTGTAATAGGAGCGCATCAGTAGAAAGCTATATTTGGATTACTTCAGTGTTTGCTCAACAAAATTTTCCAGCCATCTATTTCTCTCTCACAATCTTCAGGGTAATTGTAACGGACAGAGGCATGCAGGCGAGCATTTATGCTTTTTTTTTTTTTTTTTGTTTCTTGATATTGTTATTGTTGCGCTGCTGCTACAAACATATTTCCCCTATAGGGGTCAATAAAGTATTGTCTCATCATATCTTATAAGCATGAAGTTTCAAAATCACACACACACACACACACACCCACTCATGGACACATGCACTCTCAGGGCAGATGTGCAAGCTTGAACGACCCGCTGTCTCTGAGTGGTAGCTAAAAAAAGACTTGATGGAATTGCATAATGAGCCTGATGTCAGCATTGTTCTTCCCACGGTAACAAGTGACGCTGACAGGCGACAGTGGTGCAGAGCAGGAGGGGATGGGGGGAGGGGGTAGACTGAGGTAATGGAGGGAAGGAAACAGCTGAGAGTGGCAAGAACATGAGGGACAGCGAAAGATGCATCGAGGAACGTTTGTCTGTGGTCAACACTTGGTCATCAAAAGCGAAAAACGATCCTGAACACAGCGAATCATCCCATTACAACGCTGCAAATTCTGTTTGCCCAGAGTGTCCTGATAACAGGTATGCGCGCCCCTCCTCCCACATCAGACGATGACTCACAACTGGAGACAAAAAATGAGTTACATCAGCATCAAACTTGTTAGATCTGACCTCGGTGTTGAATATTTGCCGCCAGGAATCTTCCTGATGTCTGCAGGAATCTTGTGTCATGAGCAAAGCATAAACACAAGCATGCATTTTACAGAGCAGGAGGTCTCCTATCAACGTCAGAATATCTCTGTATGTATATACATATATATATATATATATATATATATATATTTTTTTTTTTTACACATACTGTATTTATGTGTGTGTATGTGTGTGTGTGAATGAATGAAATATATTTACATGCATTACTTGGGAGCATTATTTCTTATTTGGTGGATCATTAATGCAGTGAATGCTTCTATGTAGATTTGATGGATTACCATAAATGCCATCCAGATATTCCCCTGTTGCTTCATTGTTTCATCAAAATATGTTTGGACAAACCGGTTGAAAATTTGACGCGCAGGGAAATAAAAAACATGCTCCTCAATATTGTTAACATGATGGCAGGCCTGAACATAGAAAGAGTGAAGATCTCACAAATAAATGAGAGCAAAACAATAAAATATACAGAAAAACACTGAAAACGAGTTACTATCGGCACACACCATGGAAACATTGAGATGGGCAAGAAGAGGAAAGGACTGGCACATCGAAGGAACAAAGTAAACGTATCACAGTCAAGATAAAGGGGGAAAATGACTTGAAATAAATGAAGTAAGGAATTCCACAACAATGTCCAGAGTAGAAATATTCAGTTATATTGAATATGTCTTGGGAAGAACTTTTAAACTCCACCTGTCCAGTTTATCCGGCAGGCTTTTTGGTTGCCGGTTTGTTCGATGAGACTCCGAGCCATAGACCCAGACCTGTCAGAATGAATCAGTGATACAATTTGCAGGTTATCCGAGCAAACAAACACAATCCTGTACATTGCAAACCAATGCTCAGGTTCCTCTAGTTTTATTTCAAACAGTCACACTGAGGTCTACTGTGGTCACTGCCCTCTGGACCCCCAAAGAAACACAACATACTATGAATTGAGCGTCAGAGTCACAGGTTTTTGCAACATGGTTTTTAAAACACATCTTTTCAAATCTTTGAAACCTGTTACTGTTTACAATTTGGAATAAATGGACCGCTCACATATTGGCTGCAATCTTTTCCAAGCAAGTCACATTCCTCTGGGCGGCCCCGGGGCTGCTGGCTGGATCCTTAGTTCCAGCTCTCTTATCAAACCCACCCCTGACGGGATAACTGGTTGTGACCGGTGTTTTGCAATGTCAATTTGCAAAAACCAAACGGTTCAGCTGGCTCATTTGGGTGCTATGCTAAAACTTCCTTAGCATCAAAAGCTAACATGCCAAGACTTGCCATCGGGTCATAAGCTTTGCGCGGTGACAGGGACAGCAGGGTCGCCATAACGAGGGACTGTAACTTTCCTGGCGTGGGTCGCTGATGATGAGTCACTCAGCAGATGAGGAGATCTCTGATGTCAGTCTGGATCTCTAGGTTGAGTGGTTTGCAGGTTCAGCCCTCTGGTAGTTCCACCCCACACCCCTCGTGCCTGATGACCCGCTCGTGGGTAAAATTTAGCCCTGATGCTCAGAAGCATTGTGCTGTGTTGACGAACCTGCTCTGTAATTATCACAGGTCTTGTGAGCAAAATCTGATTCAAAGTAAAACATGAGCTCTGGTAACAAGGGCAGATGTGGAGTGCAGTGTATTTCATTAAATGTGGTGATAAAATATAACCAGGTTAGCCAACATCACATTCCCAGAACTGGATCTTTAAGATTGGAGATATTTAGAGCTGGGATTATTCTGAAAGAACAGCCGGTCTTTACGTTTCGGAACATGACGGAATGCACCACCTTCACAAGTGAATGATAGCGGTCATTTTACGCTTTGCCAGATCCATTTGCAGTAGCGCTGCTGTAGTATCTATTGCTAGCCGAGCCCCAGCCTCACTCATTAATCTCAAATGGTTGTTCAGTAGCTGGTGCCGTTCAGTTGTGCTGCCGTGCATGAACACACACACCGCCTGTGTCTCATTTTCTCGCTCTGCTACCGGCGAGTACAAGACGGCGTTTGTATATCTAACACCAAGTGTGTGCAGCTGTTCTAATACCAGACAAAAAAGAGCTTTGAAATGTTGGCACGATAGCAATTTCCCCCTGAATGTTAGTCTTTTTCCTATATTTACAGATGTAGTTTGTGCTGCCTCACCATCAAACATGGCTCATGACCCTCTGCAGGAATCCGTCTCAATTGAGGATGGCACAAAGGAGATGGTGCACTGTTAATCAAGGTTAACCATTACAGACATCATGGCCAAGGGTATCTTTTAATTGGCTGTCATATGAGACAAGAACAGCAGTTTCTTCATGATGATAAAGCCTTATAATAAGAAAGGAGGGGGATCAGATAGTTACAGGTGGACCACTCACAAACAGGAAAAATGGATGTTAAACCTCAGGAAAGATATTGGAAAAACAGAAAGTTTACTTATTTTCTCCAGGCATTTCATTACAATGTGGGCAGCTGCAAACAAACAACACTGAACTCTTACCCTGACGCTGGTTTTCTAAAGTCGAGTGAGTCAGCGGAAAAACTAAATGATCTTTGAACACCCACAGAATATTGGACAAAGATGGACATGAAATATATATGAGCCAAACACATAGTTTGCATGATAAAAAAATTGATAAATTACAATTCGTGATTTATTTATTCATTTATCCAAATGATATAATTTTTTTTATTAATTTCATTTCATTTTTATCTACAAGCACTTGGCCATAATAGGAGGTCTGGCTTTGGTGGATTCTGGTCTTCGACAAAAGCAGCCTCCCTGCTGCAGGGAGGGTGTGTTTTAACTTATTAAGCATTATATAATAATTAAGTTTTTTTTTTCTTTGTAGCCCCTGGGATGTACAGATTATGCAATATACCGAAAGGTTAAAAGTTATGAATAGTTTTGCACATAAAAATACTATAAATTGAGCATTTATCAAAAATGTGATACACTGAGAGGCAGATGTATGAACATAACCTGGGGTACGATAATCTGTGATACCGTTTAACAACGAGTATCATGGAGAAACAGCCTCCAAAATTACAATGAAAATAACACACATCCCTCCAAAACAGATTCAATAATACCTTGACCTTAAAATCCTCTGGAGGGATAATTAATTGTAAAGCTGACTGGTTTTAATCTTCAGTAAATCTTTTTCTTTGGTTTTGTCTGCTCTATGTTGATACTGAGAAAGTATGAAAGGAAAAATGAGTTTTGAATGGTTTAAAGTGTGAAATAATTCTTTTGTTTTTTTCATATCTGCATATCCATCTGCCCGTCGTATGTCTGCACACTTTGGCAATGTCAGAGCAGAGCCAACAAAGAAGCATCAAACTTCTTGGCAAGTGCATTACTTTGTTTGGTTTTAGAGGGGGTTCGAAATACAACCAACATTATCCTGTCAGAAATAAATGATAACATCAGGCCCGCTCTTTTGATGTGTTCTTCTACTGCTGTTTTTATTGAGCGGGCTATTCTGGTATTTTCCATTATGCTGTACGTCCTTGGCCCATCGTGAGGGCATCGGTTCTAATACGTTTATGCCTCACCCTTGACTGGATGACTGCTGTTGCCGATAGATGGCTAGAAAAGGACATTTATGAGGAGGCATCTTCTAGGCAGCTACCACTAAGGTTGCTTCTCCTTTTTTCATGTCTTGATAGATAAAGGGTTTAGCAGTTGAATGGATTTCTTCATAATGTTTTCAAGATTTACTGACATCATTAACATAAATGTGTTTGTTCGTGAACTGGTTTCAGATCTTCCTTTTTGGGCGAGCTTACAGTTACAGGGTCAAGCTAGTTAAAACCCTAATGACATGGCTCAGACTGCTATTGGCTAAGGTAGGTAATTGGTGTTTGTACATTGTTTGATAGCTTGCTGGTACCTTGCTTGTTGTTTGTATTGCTTCTTAGCTTCTTTATAATCTGCACTGGGATTCTAGATGTGTTTTACAATGGATTTTGGCACAAGGGATAGTAACATCTTGTCTCGTGTATCAATGAATGTAACTGTCTGCACAATTGGTATTAGTAATAATAGATCATTTGAGTCTGTCCCTCCCAACCCTCATTCTCCCATCCGTCTCAATCAAACTCTTGCTTTCTATCCCTCTGTTTTTCTCACTCAATCTCTCTCTTTTTGCCCCAACCGGTCGAGACAGAAAGCCGCTAAATTTGGGCTTGGATCTGTCCAAGGAAAAGGAAGTTTTTCTCTGCCACTGTTCTCCAAGTGTTCGCTCATGCCGGAATGGTGGGTTTCTGTAAATCATCATAAAAAGTGTGGTCCAGACCGGCTGTACATGGAAAGTGTCCTGAGACCACACTCGTGTGATTTGGGACCATATAAATAAAATCTGACTTGACTTAGCTTGATATGGGGAAGGTAAAAAAAAATCAAACCAAAACCATGAGCTAAGTTAATACAGGGGGAAAATATATTTCCATGACAAGATGATCTATAACTTTTTGCATTCCAGTGACCAATCCAAAAGTCAGCTGCAAAAAGCAAATTAAAGCAGTGGAACTGAAAACAAAACGTTTGTTTGTAAAGCCATTCTCAGCACATGGCGCAAAGTAAACGCATTTCACCGAAATCAGTCAGAGTGCAACCTTACCACAACTATTTTTCAACGAGAGAGATCAAGGCTGGCAACAGAGGTGCATTTTGGTCACATTAAAACAGAGCGTGCTGATTCAGAGAAATATCCATCTAATTACGACACAAGAAAGGAAAAATAATGAGTGCAAACCCCAAGACCCGGCAGGAGGGGGAAGCAGATACAGAGGCCTCCATTGTTGCCGGTTGGAGATTCTGAGGTAACCAGCTGTAAAACAAGTCGGAGAAAGTGTTTTAAGTGAAAGACTGGAATGTATTCCCACACCCTTGAGCTCCCAACCTTGACTCCAGATCCCAATTCCTGGTGTAATGACAGCAAGACCTTTTTTCATTATTTGATAAATATTTTTAATACATCCAATCAAACCGGCCATCAACCATGATCACTATTACATGGTGGGAGGGAATGTATGGTGCCACCATTGACCTGGACACACTGATTGTATGTATTTGTCGAAATTGAGTTACGGTCTTACACACACACACACACACACACACACACACACACACACACACACACACACACACACACACACAGGCACACACATAGGCGCACATGAGCGTATTCCTCCTTGTCCACCACTGGTCTCTTTTGTCTTTTCAGTGTTTTGCTTAAGCTCAGAGATTGGTCCAAATATAGCAGAGAAAGTGGGGATGAGTGAGTCATCAGGATCAACTAAGCGTGTGTGTGTGTCCGCTTGTGTGTCTATGTTCACGATAAATGCGGGTATAATGAGAAACACAGTCTCATCTAGTGCGACAAAGATTCTGGCTTTTGTCTTTTATTTTTATTGTTTTACGTGTAAAATGTAGTTTTCTTGCAAACTAAAGGACTAAAATTAGATTCTTATCAACAACAAGTAAGATTTATAATTCAGTTTCTTTACATTTTTCAGAGTGACCCCTGTCATATTCTCATTTAAAATTCACTATCCAGATGGTTACCGTCTTAAAAGGTTGCCCGGGGCTACAGTAGTCCCTTTAATTTGTGGTTCTGCCATATGAGATTACGTGTTGATTGACGTATTATCGCAGGGCAGGTTAAGGTCAAACCATTTATTCAGGTGCTTCATCGGTTACTCGCTCTTATCAGGATGCTGACTGAGCAACAGAAGCGAAAAGCACCGGCTGGGCTTAAAAAGAATAACACACTTCTGTCAGTCTGAGTTAGATCCCCGCTTGTGATCACAGTTTCCCCCCCGGCCTGATTGACCGCACTCGCCCGTTGCGTATTCCATTGGGGGTATGCACCATTAGGAATGGCCTATGTTGAATTTTTCAGTCCAACAACTAGTGATCGCCAGTGGTTTTCAAGCGTTCAAGAGTTCCTGCGATGCAGAGTTATGGACTGCGGCGTTCCCCATGACGCTGTATGAGTTGTGGTAATTCATTTTGTGAGGCTGAAAGAATGGAGCGGCTCGCCCTGGCAGTGATGTTTCTGCGAGGATTTCAAGGAGGAGGCGAGAAATGTGGCATTTCATTAGTGCTGCGGTCGAGCTGAGCGGCAGTGATGCGTTCAGGAACTGGGTCTGACAAAGCTGCTGTGTCTTGCTGTGTAGCCTGTCCCACTAACTGGGGCTACACCGCTCTGGCTCTCAATTAGCCAGGAGGTGAATGCATTATTGAGTGAAAATTTGGAGGAAGTGTTGAATTTAATATGTCTCAAAAGCAAATCTGAATAACTTTATCACATAAGCATGTGATAATAATCTTAATAACTTTATCAAATAAGCATGTGATAATAATAATTTTCATTTAAATGCCAAATAGTTTTTCAGTAGGTGTCCTTGTGTACTATTCAAATACACCAATTAATGTCGTTTTTATTTGAGAGGTCTTGCTCCATTAGGATTTTGCCCTACAAACATGTGAAACCCTGAACTGAATAAAATATATCTACTTTATATTCTGAGAGTGAGCTTCGGAGACATCCTGGAATAAATGCCTTCGAATTTGACTTAAAAGAAACACAACTGGAATCAGAAAGTAACTGCGGGAAATGTGTTTGAAATCAAACAGTCCTGGTTCAGCACTAGTTCTTTAACAGAGCTCAGCTTTGGTAACTTTAAATTTTGCTCAGCTAATTCATCTGGTTATAGCATGGTAGTAAAAGTTTAGTTCATACGGCCATGGATTTAACCTTAAGAATGAGAAGAACTACAAACGGGAGATAATTTCCAGGTTGACAATATTCTATAGAAATGTTCAGTACTGTAGAGAAGTTCACAAAGTGGCAAGGTGAGATTGAAAAGTAAAGTCTGCTTTTGATTTGTCCTTGAAAAACGTAAAATGATATTCAGTCCGGCATTTCATATGTAATGAGCTTGCCATCCTCTTTCTCTTGTTTTCTTAGCTTCTGGAGCTTTTGTCTTAATAAATATGAGCTCACCTGTAGCCCACTGCACAACCCCCTTACCCCCTTTTAACCAGACAGCTGCTTGGACCTCCCTCATTGTGTAACACATAGACTGTGTGATCCAGCAGCAAGAGACGATCCAATAAAAGACAAACACACACAAACACACACAAACACACACAAACACACTTACCCTCTTTGTCTTGAACTCAAATATATTCGTATCTCACTAAAATGTTGGGCCAAAACATTATTTTAACTCTGCAGCTGTTTTAGCTATAAAAGAGATAGTGTGGAATAATTGCTTTTATGAATATACTCCGATGAGTTCAGAATATAAACTCCATAAATCGGAGCAAACATAAAAAGACTAAAAAAATACATATATATAGATACATATAAATATGTATGTATGTTTGTATATGTATATACATACACACATATATACATGTGTATGTATGTATGTATGTATGTATGTATGTATGTATGTATGTATGTATGTATGTATGTATGTATGTGTGTGTGTGCGTGTAAATATATATATATATATATAAATATATATGTGTGTGTGTGCATGTGTTAAAAAGTTGTTTCAGCTCCTATTAAGGCTGCATCATTTGGTGCATCATTTGGAACTCAAAATAGCCTGTTTACAGTGAGGTCCTGTCAGGTGACAGGCCAGTGGGGACATGGACGTTTATGGCTTGGCTCTGCAGATAAAGCTAGTGTCTTAAATACAGACAGAAAAAAGCACAAACAAAAGATGATTTAAGACCATACTGCAATAAACTGGGCCAATGTTTTTGATAACAATACCAACCCCATGTCAAGATATAAAGCAAAAATGGAAAGAACTATCTATGTGTTTACTTAGTCACCTATTCTTATGAGAACGGAATAATACCACAGTTATGTGTTCTGGCAGAACTTCAACTGTAATCCATGATAGTTATAATCTACCAAAATCTGGTGATATATGCAAGTAATTAAGGGATTAGTATTCTGAATATGTGTGGAATTATTTGGGATTTGTTCCTGATGCCCGATGTCAACATGGGGTAAATGGAGTGCGTGTGTGTGTCTGTGTGTGTGTGTCTGTGTGTGTGTTCGAGCGGGAGTGAACACGATGTACCCAGGCACAGATTTCCTGGGCATGGTCCAGCAGTGGGAGTCTGCTTACAACTATATATTTCAGAGAGACCCTCCCACCCCCCACAACCCTCCTCCTCCTCCCGCCTCCCCTGACACATTCTTCTACTGATACCCCTCTGATACCCTTGACTTCCCTTCTTGCCCCAGTACGTGCTCACTTCTCGCGTCTGCGCCTGTCCTTATACTCTAAACCCAGCCGGAGTCCTTTAATGGTTTCCAGCAGCCCCCTTGATCCCCCCTCCACCCACCCCTCTCTGATCATGTCACTTTCTGCCTTTCACTTGTCCTCTGGAAGCTTAGTGGAGAAGAGGGCTTGGTCATGTGAGGTGAAAGCTCTCAGCTGTGCAAAGCCCGGAGTCTGGCGCCGGTGGCATGAAGACAAAACAGAACCCCCGAAATACCTACACACACACACAGACACATGCACACAGACATACACACATGTATACACCTCCAACACGTGCACCGAGAATTTAGAGTGGTAATCCTCGAGATCCGCTTGTTTTTATTTTGGCAACACGTCCGATGCTGAGCGCGGGTATTTTGGCTCAGCGGCGGGTAACTTTCCTGCTCCTCTCGTCAGCGATTACACTTCTCTTGATTTGAAAACAAGAAAAAAACAAAACAAAATTGGGGGTATTTTCTTTGGGAAAAAACACCAATGTGATCAGAGAGGAAGAGTCGGCCTCTCTGCAGGCTGTCTTCATCTGTGGAACATGTAATGTGTCACAACAGGAAATTACATTTGATATTTTGAGCTGCCCTCTGAAAAACCTCCCGTTTCTCACTGCTACAAACCACACAATTTATTTATTTGTTTTATTTTGTTTTTAAACAAGGACAGTGTGCAGAAAACATTAATCTTAAAAAGAAGAGATGCTCTACACCAGAGTTAGCTACAAGCTAGTTTACATCTGTGGTCCTTGGGCTCCCAGACTCCTTCCAGAAGAGTGATGTGAAAACTTGCCGTTCTGAATATGTACATGGGAAATAAATCCAATTCTTGTCAAATCAGAACATATATGTGGGATGTTTCCCCAGATTTCAATTGAACTTGATTTCACTTTGCCGATGAAAGTGGTGAAATACCTCATAGCAAGATAATTTCAAATCAAACAATTAGGCTCAAATTAAAGTCAGAATGCAGCCTCAGGTTGGCACAGGCCAGTGTCTCCCAGCACCAGCCTCGGGGAGTCATGGTACAGTGTCTCCCAGAGCTGGTTCCAAGCCTGGATAAATGTAGAGGGCTGCGTCAGGAAGGGCTACTCTTTTGTCAAACCAAATATACGAATCGAACCTAAGAATTTCATTCCTGATTGGTGAAGGCTCGGGTTAACAACGACCACCATTGGTGCTGATAACCTACTGGGTACCAGTGGAAATTGAGCATCTGTGGGTTGAAGAAGGAGAGGAGGAAGGCGTGTTCAGAAGCAGAGAGAGAAGAGGAAAGACAAGAGTCTGGGACTGAGAGTCGGGACTTTCAATATTGGGACAATGACAGGAAAAGGTAAAGAGTTGGTTGACATGATGCAGAGAAGGAAGGTGGATATACTGTGTGTCTCAGGAGACCAGGTGGAAAGGTAGTAAGGCTAGACACAGAGCAGGTGTTAAGTTGTGCTATCACGGTACTGACAGGAGGAGAAATGGAGTACGGGTTATCTTGAGGGAGCAGTTTATTAGGAATGTTCTGGAAGTGAAAATAATGTCAGATGGACTCTGAACCTGGAAATTGAAGGTGTGATGCTCAATGTTGTTAATGGCTATGCCCAACAGGTGGAATGTGAGTTAGATGAGATGGAGAAGTTCTGGAATGAGTTCGATGAAGTGATGCAGAATATCCCAAGAGATGAGAGTGGTAATAGGGGCAGACTTCAATGGACATGTTGGTGCAGGCAATAGAGGTGATGAAGAAGTGATGGGCAGGTTTGGTATCCAGGATAGGAACGCAGTGGGACGAATGGTGATAGACTTTGTAGAAATGATGGAAATGGCTGTCGTGAATACTTTTTTCCAGAAAAGGCAGGAACATAGGGTAACTTATAAGAGCAGAGGTAGGAGCACGCAGATAGACTACATCTTGTATAGACGAGGTAATCTGAAAGATACCAGTGACTGCAAAGTAGTGGTGGGTGAGAGTGTAGCCAGACAGCATAGGATGGTGGTTTGTAGGATGACTCTGATGACAAGAAGGATCAAGAGAACAAAGACAGAGCAAAGACAAAGTGGTGGAAGCTGAAAAGGGAGGAGTGTTGTGTGGTTTTCAGGGAGGAGATGAGAAAGGCTCTGGGTGGTCAGGGAGAGCTTCCAAATGACTAGACACCACAGCTCATGTGATCAGGGAGACAGGTAGGAGAGAACTTGGTGTGTCATCTGGAAGGAAAGTAGATAAGGAGCCTAGTAGTGGAATGAGGAAGTGCAGAAGCATATACAGAGAAAGCAGTTAGCAAAGAAGAGGTGGGACACTGAGGGGACTGACGAGATCAAACAGGAAAACAGGGGGATGCAGCGTAAGGTAAAGATAGAGGTAGCAAAGGCAAAACAAAAAGCGTATGATGACTTGTATGCGCGGTTGAACAATAAGGATGGAGAGACTGATTGATACAGGTTGGCAAAACAGAGAGATAGAGATGGAAAAGATGTACAGCAGGTCCGGGTGATTGAGGATAGAGAGGGAGATGTGTTGGCAGATGCTAGAAGAGTTATGGGAAGATGGAGAGAGTACTTTGAAGAGCCAATGAATTAGGAAAATGAAAAAGAGGGAAGGGTAGAAGAGCTGACTATTGTAGACCACGAAGTAGCAGAGATTAGTAAAAGTGAAGTGAGGAAGACATTGAAGAGGATGAAGAGTGGAAAGGCAGTTGGTCCTGATGATATACCTGTGGAGGTATGGAAGAATCTGGGAGAGCTAGCAGTAGAGGTTCTGGCGAGATTATTCAACAGGATCTCAGAGAGAGAGAAGATGCCTGTGGAATGGAGAAGAAGTGTGAAGGTGCCCATTTTCAAGAATAAGGGGATGTGCAGAATTGCAGTAACTATAGAGGGATAAGTTGATGAGCGATACAATCAAGTTATGTGAAAGAGTAGTGGAAGCTAGCCTGAGAGCAGAAGTCAGCATTTGTGAGCAGCAGAATGGCTTCATGACTAGGAAGAGTATTACAGATGCAGTATTTGCTTTGAGAATGCTAAAGAGAGAATGCTCTGAGAAGTACAGAGAAGGTCAGAGGGAGCTGCTATTGAACTTTTGTAGACCTAGAAATGCATACAACAGGGTGCTGAGAGAGGAACTCAGGTATTGTATGAGGAAGTCTGGAGTGGCAGAGAAGTATGTTAGACTGGTGCACATGTTAGAGGAGATCAGAGAAGCCAGACTAAGATGATTCGGTCATGTACAGAGGAGGGATAGTGAATATATTGGTAGAAGGATGCGGGAATTGAAGCTGCCAGGCAGGAGGTCTAGAGGAAGACAGAAGACAGGATGTATTGAGAGTAGTGAGAGAGGATATGAAGTTAGTTGGTGTGAGTGAGGAAGATACAGAGAATAGGGTTAGATGGAGAAAGTTGATTCACCGTTGTGACCCCTGAAGGGAAAAGGCAAAAGGAAAAGATAAGATAAGATAAGATAAGATAATACTTTATTGATCCCCATAGTGGAAATTCGGGTGTTGCAGCAGCAACATTAGTGGGAAAAGGAAAAAAAAAAAAAAAAAAAAGGAAAGATAAATACACACATATGACAGTGCAAACATATATGCATATGCACATAAGTCACCATACATTTCACACACACGTATA
>CAAKHD010004874.1:58013-85389 GCA_901007705.1 Fistularia tabacaria
GGAAAAGGCAAAAGGAAAAGATAAGATGAGATAAGATAAGATAATACTTTATTGATCCCCATAGTGGAAATTCGGGTGTTGCAGCAGCAACATTAGAGGGAAAAGGAAAAAAAAAAAAAAAAAAAAGGAAAGATAAATACACACATATGACAGTGGTACCTTCTCTGAAAAGAAGAGGCTTTGATTAGAGTCAGGTCGTTAATATCGATTTATTACAGAAAAAAATGCTAAAGCATCTTATTGTATGATATATATATTAACTACATTATAATATTTTGATAATATATATTATTTACTATTTAATTTATCAATAATACGTTTTCTTTAAAATGAATTGATCGCACTTTAGTTTGCACCACGGAATGGATCTCAGTGCTAGAATTCCAGGGATCCGGACACCTCACACCAACACACAGTTTGATAGCATGATGGGCGAGGCAGAGTGGACGACGCTGTTCGGCGGGAAATTTAAATAATAAACTCCCAGATGGAGGTATCAACAAAAATGCTGTTCTTTGCACTTTATGAGGGAAGGAGTGTTGAGATCCAGCTGCTCGCTAAGCAGCAGCCGTGCGGAAGGGTGAACCCCAACAGGTGCAAGTTGTCAGGCCTCTTCAGGCTGAGGATAAAGGTAGCCTGTTGCCAGCTCCTCAGTGCCAGATTGTTGGTTCCCTATGTCTCGCCCTTCCTCGCAAGTTTCCATGTCTTGCCCCTCTTCGCAAGATCCCTCTTACGCATTTCAATAAATTCCTGAAACGCCTTACCTCCGGAGTGTTCTTGCGTTTGGGTCAAATTCCGGGAATCATCATGACAGAACAATCTGGCCACTCTGACCCAGCGGACACTCTCTGGAGGGCTCTAGCTGAACAGAGATTGGTGATCTCCACTCATGACGCTGCTCTGAGGTCCCTTAACGAACAAGAGGAGATCACCAACCAGCTTATGGCTCAGCTTTCCCAGCTGCTACTTAGTTTTCAGTCTGATCAATCGCCACCTGGAGAGGCCCCCTCCACTCCACCAGTCTCCCAGGCCCTCTCCACCTCCCAAGGGGTTAGCTCCCCCATTCAAGAGAAATTCTAGGGAGATGTAGGTTGTTTTGGGGGTTTCCTTTTGTAATGCACTCTGGTTTTCAAGATCTCGTTCATCCTCGAACTTCTCACTGACAAAGCCCCAAGATGGGCTGAGGCCCGATTCCAGGACTATTCCAGCTTCAGGTGCACCGTCTCTCGGTTCATCCAGAAATTCAAGCAGACCTTTAGTGGAGATTCCGACCACACCGCCCGGTCCAGGAACCTCTGGATGATTAAAGAGGGCTAGAACCGTCTCTGAATTCCCCATTGAATTTAGAATGCTTGTGGCTGCATCTGGATGGACCCCCCCACGCTTAAGAGCACATTTTATCACGCTCAACGAGTTCCTGAAGGACCAACTAGCCCCCTTGGAGGAGCCCGAAACCCAAGATGACCTTATCCGAGCCGCTGGGCTACACTGGGATCGATAAGCAACCTACTCCCTGTACCGTTGCCCACTCCACTTTCTGTCTCTGCCCTTGATGGAAAGATTCTGACTGCCATTACTCACAAAACCAACCCAGTCACTCTAATCACTTCAGGTAACCATAGAGAGACTATTGAGATCCTCCTTTTCCTGGTTTCAAGCTTCCCGCTTGTGTTAGGGTTTCCATTGCTGGCTCTACACAACCCCCATGTCCATTGGGCTAATGGTCGCCTTGAAAGCTGGGGCTCATTTTGCCTGTCTAACTGCCTAAAATCTGCCCTACAATCTTCCAACCAGAGTTTAAGATTCCAGAACTGGCAATTGACTTTTGTTCCACCAGAATACCACGACTTGCGCACAGTCTTCAGTAAGGACAAAGCTCTGTCCTTGCTGCCACACAGGCCCCATGACTGTGCTATAGACCGCCTTCCTGGAGCTCCGCTACCTGGAAGTAGGCTGTACAACCTGTCTTGACCCGACTGTGAGGCCCTGGGGACGTGCATCCGTGATTCTGTGGCTGCTCGACTAATCAGACCCTCCTCCTCTCCTGTGGGGGCTGGATTTTTCTTTGTCCAGAAAAAAGACAGGACCCTACTCCCCTGTATTGACTACCGTGGGTTGAATCAAATCACTGTTATGAACAGATATCCCCTACCACTCATCTCCTCAGCTTTTGAATCCATTCAGGGGTCCACCATTTTTACTAAATTGGATCTCCAAAATGGCTACCGTCTTGTTCGGATCTGCCAGGGAGATGAGTGGAAGACCGCCTTCAAGACCCCCATTGGACACTTTGAGTACCTAGTCATGCCCTTCGGACTTTGCAATGCCCCAGCCGTGTTTCAAGCCTTGGCCAACGCTGTACTCCGTGACTTTCTGAACATTTTTGTATTTGTTTACTTGGATGATATTCGCATCTTCTCCAGAACCCTGGCTGACCCCAGAAATATGTACGCTTGGTTCTCTAGCGACTCTTGGAGAACTGTCTCTACGTCAAGGCCAAGAAGTGTGAATTTCACAAGCAGCGTGTCGCTTTTCTCGGCTACATCCTAGAGTGGATAGATTCACACGGATCCTGAAAAGTTGAAAGCAGTCTTGGATTGGCCACACAAACAGCTCCAGAGGTTCTTAGGTTTTGCCAACTTTTACCGCCGATTCATATGAAATTACAGTCGGACAGCGACCCCACTGACTGCTCTCACCTCCACCAAGTCCACCTTCTCATGGTCTCCCGAAGCCAACTCCGCCTTGCTGGACCTGACGGGGTCCAGAAAGGCTTCTCCCAAGCACTCATCCTTATCCAGCACGATCCCCATAAACAATGTGTTCTTGAGGTTGACGCCTCTGAAACGGGGGCTGGTGCGGTCCTATAATACTGCATGAACTCTGATGGGAAACTTCATCCTTGTGCCTTTTTCTCCCGCAGGTTATCCCCGACCGAAAGGAATTATGATGTGGGGGATCGGGAACTTGTAGCTATCAAACTTGCTTTGGAGGAGTGGCAGCATTGGTTGGAGGGTGCCGAACATCTTGTGCTAATCTGGATGGTTCATAAGAATCTGGCTTACCTCCAGTCAGCTAAACGCCTCAACTCGTGTCAATCCCGTTGGTCTCTTTTCTTTTCTAGATTCAACCTCTCAGGTACCCAAAACACGAAACCAGATGACCTTTCCTGCCAGTTCTCAGCGGATAACACCACTAAGGACCCAGCTCCCATCCTGCCACCTAACTGCATTGTTGAGTCTCTCTCCTGGGACATTGAAGATGTCATCAAACAGGCACTACAGATGGAACCAGACCCTGACACTGGTCCTCTAGGGAGAAGGTACATCCCCACCTCTGTCCAACCTCATCTCATTCACTGGGCCCACTCCTCCAAATTCTCTACCCATCCTGGGTATCAGCCGAACTGTAAACCGCTGCTTCTGGTGGCCATCCATTCACAAGGACGTTAAAGACTACATCCTTGTCTGCCCTGTTGCGCTCACAACAGTCCTCCCATCGACCAACTGTTGGACTCCTTCAACCCTTAACCATTCCCAAGAGACCCTGGTCAAAAATTGCAATCGTTTTCGCTGGAGAGCCCCTCCCCCCCAAAGGTATGACCACCATTCTCAACATCATAGACCGTTTCTCTAAAGCCTGTCACCTTGTTCCCCTCAGAAAACTCCCCTCAGCTTTTCAAACAGCTCAACTGTTTTTCAAACATATCTTCCATCTCCATGGCATCTCCAAGGAAATTCTATCTGACCATGGACCTCAATTCACTTCCCAGGTTTGGAAAACAGTTTTGCCTTGCACTCAATGGCAAAGTCTCTCTCACCTCAGGCTTCCACTTGAGGCAGGAACTTGAGGCCCCCCTCAGATGCCTCATGTCCACCAATCTTTCTGAATGGAGCCAGTTCCTTCCCTGGGTTGAGTATGCTCATAATTCACATGTATTTTGGATCCGTCCCTAATTTCAGACTATCACGCTTCCCTTCTGTCTTCTTCCTCTGGGCCACCTGGGGTGGGGGTGATGTTGATATCCAGCAGCTCGTTAAGCAGCAGTCGTCCAACCAAATCCATGATTTTGAATTCAGTAATTAAACAAGCTTGAAATTCTTTTTTTCTTGTGATTAAATTAACTATTAAAAGATTGATCTTATTTTTTCTAGCTCCACCCCTTTTTGAAAAAACATAGAATGAAAAATCTGATTCTGTGATCATGTATACTTTTTCTGCTTTTAGAGTCTTCCTTTCCGTCTCCAGGCACATCTCATCGAGCTGATGTTAATCAGCGCTGCTACCAATCCCCTTTTTTCTTCTCCGTCCACTTCCAGTGTCACATCTTCCCCTTTCAAAGACTACACGATCCTTTCTTCGGGATGGCGATAAAAGACGCTAAATCAAACATCTTGTGAGAGAGTTTCCGTTTAAGTTGACATTTTGCAGGATCTCATCCAGAGGAAAGGTGAATACGAGGGTTTGGGTTCAATCCCGGACCGTGTCCTTTTAACGGGGCCTTGATTTAGGCAGAGTCACTGTACTGAAGTGCAAGCATGAGCTGGAAATGTCTATTTTTGTCCCAGAGTCTTACATTATCTTTACAAGCCAATGGTTTGCAAGTGAACATTACTTTCAGTTCTAGTTGCCAAACACCAATAGTGTCGGGAACAAGTGTCAGCACCTCGGAATGAGGCAGATTTAAGTACCAAGAAAATCAAACCAGATTGTAGAGAGTTTTAGTATCAAGAAAGAGGATTTATGTCGAAGCCGAATTGTTCCAAGTTTAAGTCGCAGGAGATGTGAAGCTTCATTTCAAGATTAAATTGCTTGTTAAAGATAGATTTTTTTTCTTTTCCCCCTCCAAAGCTCCGCGGGATAACACTCCCCCATTGGGGTAGGAGGCAGGCAGATTCACGCTAGAGAGAGAGACGCATTGATACAGATAGAGAAGGATGGCTGGAAAAGGGGGGTTGGGTGGGTGGAGAAGGGTGGGATAAGCGAGGGAAATCTGGGTTTAAAAGCTTTGCTACGCTTAAACACAAGCAAATTATTCAGAGCCAGTAAACAATGGAGCCAAGAGAGGAAGAAGACTCAGCTGAGATCAACATGATGTAGGAATTAATGAACTTCTCCGCCGACACGCGGCGGGGAGAGATTTGACAGGCTGGAGACTGGAGACACTCTCCTAATTGGGTTTTGATAAAACACCAACGTCTTCCTGTTGTAGCAGCTGCACTGATTAAAACAGGGCCACTTTTGTCTGTTTTGGCAATTTGTCTCGCGTTTTTACAAAGGTTGAGCAAAGCTTTGTATGTGACCCCACAACCCCCAAATACATTTATAAAGAAACAAAACCTGCAATATATATATATATATATATATATATATATATATATATATATATATATATATATATATACACATATACATATACATATACATATACACACACACATATATATATATTTGTGTGTATATGTATATATATATGTTAGTGTATATATGTGTGTGTATATATATATATATATATATATATATATATATATATATATATATATATATATATATATATATATATATATATATATATATATATATATATATATATATATGTGTGTGTGTGTGTGTGTGTATATATATATATATATGTATAATGAAATGCTGTTAAGTGCGATGTGCAATCGGACTACGAGTGTTTTGCAAGCATGTTTGTAAAACATACATTAGTTATGTAAAGTTGGTCAAACCCATGCTAGCCAGTGAGGCTGTTCCAAAGGTGAAGCCTTAAACACAATGCATGTGTTACGACAGTGTTACGGAGACAAGAACGTTAAACTTTTCTAGCCGAAATCATTGTCTCTTGTTCCCGGTTCCTGTTTTGAAAAGAAGAGGAAAAAAAAGAGGCCTGCATGAGGGCAAAGTCATGGTCACAACTTTCCAACGGTCACCTATCAGTTGAAAGTTGGAAGGAAGGGGGTCCCATTAATTAACTTTCAGGATTATATGTAATGTAATGGTTGAAGTCCCTCTTGTGAGTGAGGTAACAAAATAGAAGTGACTACACTGAAACTACTTTTAATGGCAAAACCTTGGTTGGTCTAAAAACAGTGTTGATATTGTGGACTCCCTCTCTTTGTTTAAGAATAGGCTATAAACCATACATTTTTGAGAAAGCTTATAGTCAGGGCTAGGCTAGCCCCTGGTTATACTATCATAGGCTAACTCTGCTAAGGGATATCCTATGATGCATTTCCCTCATTCCACACACTCTTCGTATCCTGTCCTCACTCATGTCTCTCCATCAGTGCAAGGATGCTACTGCAGCGGTTGTGTCAGGCGTCCACAATTGGCAGTGTCTCTCCACTTCTGTCGCCAAGTGCTTGCTCGTAGGCGAATTTCGGGTTTCTGTAAACCACTTTAACACGCGTGGTCCTCTGTAAACTACTTCAACACGCGTGGTCCAGACCTGCTCTGTATGTAGAGAGTCATTGGACAACTGCTTTGTAATTTGGCGCCATGTAAATAAAATGAGTCTTAACATGTCTGTCTCTGTTGACATTGAGGATTATCTTTAAAAGGTGCTGACCCCTTGTCTCGGATGTCACTATCTTGTGTCTAAAAAGCTTGAACCTGTCAAATTTGGACAGGGTGTGCAGGCGCAATGCAACCCCCCCCACCTACCGTCACCGCCACCTTCACACCTGTAGCTGCCATCTCCGCTTTCACACACAGCAGTGAGATGCTATTACTTCTTTGATGTTTACCCTGAAGTCATGGATCATGAATTGATCTCTCTCTCCCCCTTCTCTGTCTCTTTCTTTTTCTTCCTCGGTCTTTCTCTCTCCTTCTTTCTCTCTCTCACACACACACAATCATTGTGTGCCTTCCTGGTCTTCCAGCACCCCGATTAAACTTCTAAAGCTGATTGCATAATACATGCAACAGAAACGGGGCAGTGGAGATTTAGAACACCGGCCTCTCTCTCTCTCTCTCTCTCTCTTCCTTCCCCCACTCTCTCACTCACTCTCTCTCCCTCTCTCTATCTGATGAAGGGATTACATAAGAAAGGAGAGGGGATGGATTCAGGTCATGGTGGCTCTGGGAGCCGGAGTGAGTGATTAGACCAGACACTCTCAGGCAACTGGAGCTCACTGGCTGTCTGGAGAGGAGGGATGGAGGGAACAGAGAGACAGAGAGAGAGAGAGAGAGTCCGGCCTTCAAGGCTGTTAACCAATTCCACTTGGATGCTGTTCTATTCCTGACCGGGCTTGTGTGCCGTTCCAAAAATAAAACACTATGAAGGAGTGGGTGAGCCCTTGCGTATGCAGCGACTTGCAGCCACCCGACTCCAACCTGAACACCCATTTGCGCACTTGCATTTAAGAGCAAGCAAACTTCTATCAAAAGAGCTGGAACTCCTTTCAGTAAAACTGCCTTAAAAATTAAATTCTGTTTTCATTTATTTATTAGAGATTGCAACGTGTTTCATGGACCCGTCGGAAAAAAACCTCCTCTGCCATTGAGATAATGGTAAAATATGATGATACTAAAAGAGCCAAGTGTGTGTGGAATGCTCTTAACCACTTTCTCATCCACTGCACGTGTTTGGTCAGATGGCTCTTGCTGTGCCGCCAAATACTGTTCAAACCCATCAAACTTTATTACCTGCTCGAACAGCAAAACGCAAAAGGAACATCATCCTTAAATGCCCCCTCTCTCTCTTTCTCTTTAGCCTCTCTCTCTCAGCTCGGTTGAAAGCAGGAGTAAGTCCAGGGAGCTGAAGATCATAACCTCCTTTCAGAATATAGATCTGTAGGTAGTTGACCTGGAATGACCTAGAAGATACAGAATATCTGTTTACCGTCCAGCCGTCTGGGGTTTACCATTTTTTACAACCTCACTTAAACACTTGAACGTTTTGCAGAACACAGCCGTTGACTTTCCCGGCGAAAGTGTGCTTGAATGATCGATCCGGGTCAGGTCCTCTTCAGGGGCAACTTTTGAATTTTCGATATCACCTCCCGCACTTGGTCTTTGATACACAACATAAACAGATCAGGGCCACGGAGAAAAAAGGGGCCCTTGACTGCTTGTTATCCGCAGTCTGCCACCAGCCCTTGAATGATTTTTCATTTAAACTCCAAGAAGTATTTGACTCAATTTTTCTGATTTACCATCAGAGTGAGCCTCTTACTCTGAAAATGAGTGACAAGTATATGAAACGCTCTGTTTTCATCTGAAAACTGCTGTGTTCACTCCCAACATACACCATTCGAGTTGAGTTTACTGACTCCATGACAATTGGAAGAAATAAACAAAAATAATTAATATACAAATAACAAAAGGCATTAACTTCCATCTAAGAGGAAATGGTTTATTTTGGTGAAATAAAAAACAATAGTTAAAACCAATAGTCGTAGGACAGCACATATATTGTCAGGTACATTCGTTTTAGCTGAGACGAGAGTAAGAGTAAAAGAAGAGAAAGAAAAGAAGACGGATATACTTGGAGGGTGACTTGGATTCAAATCAGTGCTATGACTTTATTTATGATATGTTCATGTTCATTAAAAAAGAAGTGATACTATCTCAGTCAAAATTGAGATTCAATGATGAACTGCAGAGGGTTTAATTGCATGATGGGCTATTTTACAGCGCTTTTGGGAGGGAGACTTTGTTTTAATTGTGAAAAAGTTTGAATTATTCATGGTCGCTGCTCCCACGGCCTCCAGCATGTATGCTAAGTTAGACTAACCACATATGGCCAGTGCACTTAACAGATACAATTAATTTTTTTTTTCTTTTCTACTATGGTTACAGTGTAAGACTGTAAAGCTACATATATTAAAATGTTTATGTTTAGGAGATTTTTTTTTCTTCCAGGGTTGTCATGAAACGATTTAGTAAAGACGAGCAATTTTCGATATTTACCTTTGCACACAAGCGAACGCACACCTCTATTTTTCGTAATTGGGTCCCTGATGTTTCGTTCTGTCTGAAGTGTTTGTTGGGAACACATTCCGTTGTTACGTAATCTTTGCTGACGTTGATGTTCGGAGGGTTTCCATAGCAGGGGGTCTGTATCAAAGATCTTCTTATGCATTTAAAAGGAGCATCCTGGTGACATGTTAAATATTCAGGGGGCGGCTGATCAAGGACACCGAACTGCCCCTGAGAGAGTCGATCAATCGCCTCATCAGCTGTGGACAAGAAAATAAATGAGGGGAGGACACACTGCCCCCCCCCGCCCTCATTTTCCACCAGTTGGTCACCATTTGGCTCCCAGCATTGGATATTGCTGAGTTTGCACTGTGTGCTTCTGTGTGTGTGTGTGTGTGTGTGTGTGTGTGTGTGTGTGTGTGTGTGTGTATATATATACATCAGTGCGTTGATACATTTTGTCCCTGTTGCCTGATTACATAAGACCAGCAGTGACTGAGGGGCTCAGTAACTGGTTTCCAGTGAAGGCAATAAAAAGCAGGCTCCGTCGGCAGGATGGGGGACTAACAGGTTGAAGAGCAGGATTACGTGTTTTCACTTCATACTTGATTATCAGGCCCTCACACAACAAGAATACTTCACCTCCAGGACTGCAAAGCAACCATGGAGTCACTCTACTCAAATGCGACCCCACATTGCATTAACATCTGAAAATAGGAAACAAAACTAATAAACGTCTACTGACTGTATCTGATAGTACATTAGATGGCTGGGTGAGAAATCATAAAAAACTCTCGATCTCGTTCAAGTTTGAAATGGTGGGCAGTTTGACGATGCTCTGCTGCCCCCTAGCGGCAATAATGAGTCGCTGCGTCCAGTTAATCAAGACTGAAAACGTACCTCAAATTTTTAAATTAATTTATTCGAATCATTTTATTGGCCTTCAAATTAAAAAGAAAAACAACAAGAAAACAAGCATTAAAAGTAGAGATGGTGTCCCACTGACTCATTTATGATCTTTTGCTTTTGATGCTGTCGCCCCCTGTCGTCTATGACATACTATGCAGCACCAGCCTATTTTAACAACCGGAGGCTGGAAACTATTATTGCCAGAGGGTATTGCATTGCATTGTCTTTTTGTGTTGGCGTTTGCTTGCATTTAGGCAATGTGTGCATTGAGCTGTTTCCCGTCATCTTTGATGGCACGTGTGTCCGTGTCAGCAATCACAGTTGTATCCTGTGATAGGTTGAAAAGAAATGTAAATGTTCATAGCTGAGACAGTTTGCAGTGAATACCTGGATCATGTAGAAATGAATGCATTCAACTTGGAAAAGAATTGAAATAAAAATAAAAATTAAGATACACAGAAAAAAAACAAAAGTAAAGTCAATCAAACAATTACAGTACATAGACAGGCAATCTGATGATTTTCTTTTCATCCAACAAAAAAGCAAATTATAATGCAAGCAATGACCACATTGTTCGATTAGCACTTGCACTTGCAACGTAATACTGCTTTTCATCCATTAATGTCACCTTACTTCAGCTTGTCAGCTTTGTTGTAAAGTTCAACCAGCAGTGATGATATAAGCTCCTTCACCGTGTTTTTGAATTTAATGTGTAAAATGTTTCAAATCTAACATTTTGTCAGAGGCTTGAGCAAACAGCACAGTGTTCTCCGGAATGATATGTAATAGCATGACACTTAGTGCCAGAGTTGACAAAAATACCAAAAGAAATAAGAACAATAATAATTATAGTAATAATAATAACAATGGTTTATGAACACAGTTGAAAATGTCTATAGTTAAAAATATAACCATCAATATCAATTCTGACTACATAGAGACCCTCGATTTTAGCTCATGACACTGTAATGTATATTTCTAAAGTCTCTCTGGATTAGTTATTAACTTCTGATCTTTCTGTCTCATGATATTATAGTAAACTTACCCCACTGGCACAGTCTGCAATTTCTCCTGGTTCGGATAAACAACTTATTTGTTCATTTTCATTTGTTCATTTTCAGCTTGTACGCATAAACAAGTGATTAAGTCAAAATACATGTTCTTTTACATTTTCATCAGAGGAGGGAAAAGCGTTGTTATTCTCACAGGAAGCTGACAAAGTGATGAGTTGCAGAGCGATCAAACATTCTGCCCGAGAACGGTGTCGTGCAGCTTCAGCTGAAAATAACAGCAGACAGGAGTGGTGATGTTGCAGCTGGATGAGTGACTGACATTTGCTATAAAGCTCTGCAAAGCTCGGCGGGGTGCCGGGAGGGGGGGTTGACTTTATCACTTGAAGAGATATCTTTTATAACCTGGGGAAAGGAGTGATTTCCAGCTGTATCTCAAGCACTAAGAAAACATTTAGGTTTTACATTTCAAACATGTGGCAACATATTTTACCCCGTCTGTGTTTCCTAACTGTAAATTCCAGCGTCCCTTTGAATTATAAACCTGCAGAACAGTTGTGGGGTCTGAGCGGAGCTGGGTTGACACCAGAGGATGCTGTGGATCACGGTCCCTGCCCTTCAACACCGGGCTCTCCTGGGCAATATTAAATCTAAATCATGGAAAATACTTTGCTTTCATCACAAATAAATTCTAGAATACTAGTGCAAGTAGCGATTTCGGATGTTTGGAGGAAAACTAAAACACCTAAGATGCTGGGACAGATAAGAAATATGAAATAGGTCGGCCACATAGGTCATGTGGAGTCCCACACAGTGCTGTTCTGGGTCCTGCATTGTTTCTTTTCATAAATGCTTCCTTCCAGTCAGATCCCCAGTCTCTTTTTTATATTTTTATGTTAACTAATGTAGTTTGTTTCAAATTGGCAACCTCATAAATTATTCTTTTTCATTTCACCAAAATGGCTAAATGTCAGCGCTCATACCCCCCGAGACCCCGGTCAGCTTACTTGTGTGTTTTTTGTGGTTTGCAATTGATAATAACTTCAAAATTTGTATTTTGGTCAAGACGGAAAAGGATAATCCATCATTGAGATGTCTGTGGTGCTCTTTAAAAAATCTTCTTTGGAGTTGAAATTGTTAGCTTCCATATCTATTCAAACATCTTTGGTTTACAGCTCTGCATAGTCAAATGTCGACCCCTTAAATTCTTATATCATTTAAGTAAATCATTTTTGGCCGATCATCTAATCTGCTTTCAACTACAATTTTCAAACGCTTGCTCTTCCCTTATGACTTAAATTAAACTGAGCATATATGATCAATCACTACTTACCAATTGCTTAGACAAGAATTTGGGTAATATAAATACAATTGCACTCAACTTTACATAATAGTAACAACAACAACAACAACAACAAAAAAAATAATAATAATAATGAGAGGAAGAATGATAATGGCACAGTGGCGCATTGGCAAGAACTTCCACCTCACAGACAGAAGGCCCCTGGTTTGATTCTGACAGTGAAAATGAATGAATAAGATTTGAATGAATGAATATTAATAATAATAGTAATAGTAGTGTTGTCAGTTTGCGCTCTGATTCTGAAACACCGGTGTTGTTCTGTTGCAACAGCGTGATTTAACCCTTCCACCACTTTGTCATTCCATGTTCTCCCAGTTTGTTCAAGTGCACGAGTGCATGCCACTTTTTGATTATATATCAAACTTCACAAACACTTCAATTGATGAACGTTTAATGTGAGATCATATTTTCCTGGCTTGTACTCCCTCGCGCTCTGATTACCTTTTCAGAGAATCGTCCCAGTCAGTCACAAAGAGGTGTTTAGTGGCGGAGTTCCTCGTTCAAGGCTCCCTTTGATCATGATTCAGGGAAGTGACGGCATCTCTCAATCATTTCCTGCTCCGTCCACAGTCGTGGATCTCAACTCTCAACCTCTGCCTCCAGCCACCTACCGGCTTCAAACCTTTCGGCTGCTCAGGCCCAGGATGAAATACTGCTGAGGGGTCTGCTCATCTTCAGTATATGCGTGTGAGTGGCCACTGTATCAGTTCAATAGATGTTCCAAATCATATGGCCATAACAGATGCAGGTCATGAATCAAAGGTCTTAAACCACCCGGCAAGCTGATCTGTTCCGCAGGTGCTTCTTTCCCATCTCTTCTGGATGCACAACATGGAGGCAGGGCGTAGATATCAACACCGCGGATCTGTCCGGATCTCTCCCGTCTGCTGGGCCCGCTCTACATGGTGCATTTCTACATCTGAGCCCCGCCATAGACCACACCGACAACTCCTGCCTCGGGTGAACCGAGCTCGCGAACGCAATGACCCCGTCAAATCGGCCGAGCCCGAGAGGAAGGGGAAGGAAAGAAATATGCGAGCGAACTTTCTCCAGCGAACCTATCAAAGCACAACTTGCACCCCTCAAGTTGGCCCGGCTGAAATTAGAAAAGCATAAAAGTGTTTGAGAAATAAGATTCACACATGTTTCGAATATGCTGAGTTTTAATTGATAATAAATAGTGCTTTTGCGGAGTCCAGACGGCATGTTGAAGTGGTTAAGGTGTTTGGGCTGAGGAGAAAAATAACCATGATGGCATTTGAGTTTTTTTTTTCTTTGTCAGCTGAACTGTAAGCTGCACTTGTGGATGTTATAAAATGTCCTGTCTGAACCCAATCCCACCGCCAATGTGGCGGCTGCCCACTCTAAGTGTGTTGAAACTGTGGCGCTAAAAACGAGAAGCAAAATGTTTTCCATGAAAACCTGCTCGGTAGTTTCGAACGGATCCAGCGGCTTCTTGCCGTTTCTGGAGTGCTCTGGCATGTTATGTCCTGTGCGTTGGCGAGAGCTGCGACGGCCTTGGTCCACCAGCAGGATGGTGGAAAATGACTGTCTAACAGCAAAAAGAAGCAAAACAAAACCATTTATTTAGATGGACTATCACAGTCCACCCAGGTATTTGCAATGATCCTAAAGCCGCAGTCCCGGTCTTTTCACAGAGCTCTCCAGCCTTGCCCCTCAGATGTATTTATTTTTTGAAACTATATTTTGTCTGAAAGAGCTCAGAAAGAACCGCATGATGTGGACCGGCATATCGGACCATTCGGGCCACTCGAAGTTCAAGAAACCCCTAATGGAAACATAATGGAATAATAACATTTTTAACTTTTTGTAAAGTGACTTTAAATTGAATTGAATTAAACGTTACTGTCATTCAAGACTAAAATAATAAAAAAAATTTGGACACAGCTAAATAAAAGTAACCCGCAGTTCAAAATGACATTGTGCGTTTAAGCGGATAACCAATCTGTTTCTTCACATCCCACCTTTTTATTTTCCAGAAAAAGAATATTTTCGTTGGAAGGAAGCATTGGATGTATAGACAAAAAACAAAACTAAAGACTGAAAAAATTCAGTTTCTCATACGGGGAGGCCATCGAACGGCGCACCCACGGTGAGTTCATGCAGAGTCATAAACAAAACAGAACAAATTAACGATTCTTTCTGGATTGCCACAATTTTCTCAACCCCTCGTTTGCAAGTACTCACATGCAATCGTAGCTTTTTCTACAAGACCCTGAAGTATCTTAATGGAGTATTTGGTAGATTTTAAGACACCCTTGACTAACACTTGTAAATAAACGCATCAAGTCTACGGACTGCTTTCCACCGAGACTTTTTATTATTGGAGTGATAATGAATTATAAAACTGTCTCTCTGTATCGGAGGGTTTGTGTTGTTCGTATCAACTCTGCTTATATGGCTTTCAGATGTGATCCGAGGTGCCTCAGACGTACCGCTTCTCTCCGGCAGAGGCCCAACAGCTGGTGAAGTGCAGGCCGGAGCTCCCTGGTGGGTTTGCCAGTAAAGGACAGGCCTCCCCTCCCTGCTCTGGATGGGAGAAACAGAATCTAGTCTGGGAAGTGGAACACCCTCAGAGAGGCTCACCAAGCCCCGTTCCCAAGAACCCAGAGACTCCGGCTGGCACGGCATGAAACACATAGCTGTCGCATGGGAGTGGATCTGCGCTTTACAGCTTGGGCTCTTTATCCAATTAGGATGGATCATGGAGGCAAAGCAAACCGACGCTTTTATAACGCACAGGGGTCTATGGACTGAGCCGGTTCTGTTCAGAGGTCTTCGCGGTGGGGGGTTGGTGGGTGGCCCTCTCCCCCTGCCTCTCTTTTTTTCGCAGCCTGTTAGAGGAACCGCGGGTACGAAGTGCAGCTAATTTCTGAACAACAGCAACTGAGGTGCCAATGCAGCAAGCGGAGGACCTCCATGTAACACTGGTTAACACCAAACGCAAGTACTTTTACTTGAGAAAATATGTTTTGTTAAAAGTAAATAAGAACATCCCAATGAAGTGAATATTTAAATTGGGGAAAAAAAAATAAAAGTTATTATCATACATTTTTTGAAATGTCCCCAATTTAAGGAGCATTATTCTATTACTTTTTATTCTTTTCTGTTCTATCAAACACAAATACCATATAATATACTACCATCAGGCCATCTTTAATCCTTGCACTACTTTCATGTCACGTTACTGGACTGCAATACTCCATAGTTATGAATGCAAGCCAGCAGATGATAAATCATAAATTTTTATTTCCATTGCAATTTACACAAAAGAACACCAAAAAAATGCCACTTTGTGGGAAGGGCGGTACAAAAACGACAACAAGCTTACTTGATAATAAATAGCCATGAAAAGAGTTTGAGGGGGAAAAAAGAGGAACAATTGTTAGAAAATGCAGTGGCTAATGAAATATATTACAACTCATTTATTTGCATGAAACACCATTACCCTGCACACGTGCCATGTGTGGACATCCTCATACAACTTATAATGCAGAGTAAATGTATGAAATATGATCAGGCTGGTAAAACACAATGACAGGTGTGTTAATTATATACATAAAAATCAACGGTTTCTTTTCTGAGTTTCAGAGCAAGTCCACGACCTTCTTTCCTCCAAGAGAATCGTCTTAGTCTCCTGCGTTCACTTGCATGATATTTCAACAAATACAATCACTTTTGTTAAAAAAAATGGTTGTCAAATGACAGGACAAACAAATGTCTTTTCTTGACATTAAAATAAACATGAAAATGAGGGAAAATAAATTAATTTATGTGAAACTAGTTGGTTGGGGAAAGCAGTGGGTTGTGCTCTAATTCTTGGGTTATCTGCCTCTATTACAGCAAAGGTGTATGCATGTATGCAGACGATGTTGCCGAAATCATGACAGCACGTTGTTGCCGTCCCCCACTGAAAACATACGATAGTTTTGTCTATTAATTCAAGGAACTTTAAGATTTATTTCATTTATGCCAAATATGTCTACCTCATCGGAGCTTGAGAATGTTTTTTTCAGATTTTCAACAGGTTTGGGAAAATGAAAAATTTAAATGCACATCCATTTTTCTGTTCACCTGGATTTTCAATATACATTTTCAATAATCATTCAGTTCAATTATAGCTGAGAGATGTCTGACATCTCACTGGCTTGGATCTCCATAACTGTGTCATCTCACACTGAACCAGTTGAGTCATTGAATGACTGAGATTTTTTTTGAGGAATTGGTTGGAGAGAGGGGGTTTGGGGGCTGTCCCTTTAATGTTCAGCTGAAGTACAGATTGACTTCTGATCCTACTGGGGGCTGTTAGTGATCGCTTTGAGAATGTCACATGTGTTCTTGGAGATGACTTCCCTCAGCTTCCGTACGCGGCGAGGGCTAGATGAGCCTACGTAGCTCTGCGGCTGCAGGACCGCCATGCCATCGTTGACGTTGCCCATGATGATGACCTGGCCCTCGGCAGCAGCACCAGTGATGTTGGGACAGGGGCAGTTCCAGTCCATATTTAGGAAGGTGACCTCTAACGGCTCTTTGCCGAAAAAGCGGAGGCCCATTTTCTCATCCTTGAGGATCTCCTCCACAGTCACGAGTGCGTGACCTGAGTCCTTGTCTTCCGTCAGTTCTGTCATGCGACCCAGGATGACAAAATCACTGCGGCAGAAGCTTGTCACAATCTTGCCTCTGGGCTTGCAAGCCTTGCAATGGTGGTTTTTGGGGTAGGGGCACATCTCCTCGCAGGCCTCTTTGGATTCAAAATTGTTGTCGTTCCCCTCGCAGCCTCCGTAAATGAAGGACTGGCACTGGCGCAGGGTCCTGCTGTAAGCCCACCGTGGTTCGTAGGCCTTACAGGGGCCCTGCAGGCTTGGGAGGCCACAGGGGCCTGACAGCTCCGGGCCACAGCACCGCATGCAATCGTCGTACATGTCAAAGACTTTCCCCGGACGCGGGCCGTTGCTGTTGCTGTTGCAGTTGCTGAAAGAGAAGCAGTTGTTGGTCTTCGGCTCGTAGTACCAGCTAACTTTCTCCAGCTCGCTCCCACAATCCTCTGGTAGGTCAAGGGGTTTCACGCACTCCTCGGGGGGGCAGCGAGTATCATTCTTGGGCTCTCGGGTCTTTGGTGGCTCTTTTGGCAGCACTGTGAACGGGTGGTGGGCCTGAACCGAGCCAGAGGGATTCTTGGCTGTGCAGGTGTAGATGCCAGAGTCGTGCAGCTCGGCATTGTAAATGACCAGCTGACCAACATTTGTGACCACCATATTCCCTTGGACGTGATTGGGCCTCATGACCACCCTCTCCACCCCGTCCGGCTGCTGCTTCTCCCAAATGATCTCAGGTGGAGGACCTCCTGTCACGTCACACAGGAAGCTCGCTGTGTCGCCAACGTTGATGATCTGTTGGGAGGGGCTGCTGAGGACGACAGGCGCCTGGGGCTCAATGGGTGCGGGCATGGTGGCCTGGAGCGGGGCCGTGGTCGGGCGGGGGGTGGTTACCTGGGGCGACGAGGGGCTGGTGTTGGGCCATGTTAGGTGAAAGCGGCAGGTGACAACGGAGAGGCTGATGCCCTTGGAACATGCCTCGGCGTCCATATAGCACTTGTTGTAGTAAGTCATGCCGTCAGAGGCACAGGTGAAGTGGGGCTCCCTCTCGCAGCGATCCCGGCATTTACATACCGGCTGGCCATCCCAGATGTCACACTCAGACCCCTGCTGCGTGCACATGAAACTGGCACACGTGGCTTCCTTCGGCATCCCGACGGGACCTTTGTTTCCATCCACATAACGGGCAGCTACACAACTCCGATTCCCGCACACATTCTGACAACACTTCTCAAAGGACTCACACTCCTGCCGGGGAGAACAGAAATATCATATATGATTGAAATATATGGTCATTAAATAGAAACCAGAGTAATGAGGAATTAACATATCTTTATATTTTACTGAGGCATAGATCGATGGGGTTACAACTATTTTACTATTTTTTGATTTTGCCCGCTTTCGTCATTACTAAAACTGATGATTACTAAACCTGCCTTAATATATGGCAATATCTTTTCTATAAAATGTTATTTTTTCAAGATCTCGCTGTTCCTCAGGATCACAACACAAGAATCAATTCCCATTTAAGCATCAGTGACGAAGTAAATTGAGAGAAAATAGGGACGGTGAGTTTCTGAAAATAAGCCAGAAAAAAAACCAAACAGAAGACAAATCAGATATTAAAATAAGAAAAATCCCTACAATCTAAGAGTTTTCAACTTTCCATGTCAATTTTCCTCAGCTCACTGCCAGACCTGCTATAGCGTCAGATTATTTTCTGATAGCTCTGCCTCCTCAAATCACATTCTGATGAAAAAGGGGAGGATTTATATTTTGATCAGCTAAAATTCAAATAACCTCCTTTGTCCCCCCTGGATATGAGCGTCATTACCCATTACTGATGCATATTACTACTTTACTACTACTATCACCAGTGTTCTACTGCCGCTCTAATTTTGAAAACCTGTTTCTGGACCGTGATAAGTGGTCGGTTTCTGTTGTGCCGAGTGGTTCTCAATGAAAACAAGTGAACATTATTGCGTACATGAATATGTAAAGTTCGCCTAGGACCACTCTCGGAGGATGAACCGGGTTAATGAACATCCTGATAAACTATTTCAATATGGTTTTACACAGTGAATCTAAAAGGGACTGGGGAAATGAAAACAAAATGACATAATTGAAATTTTACCTGGTCAGAGTCACACTCCCGGGTGCAGGTACTCATGGCATCCACCCATAGGTTGGGATTCATGTCATTAGGGCATATTCCCGGGTGCGAGTAGGTGATGTGGGGCAACACTCCAGTCTGGTGCTCCATCCACATTGAAGCACACGCCAGGAACCAGATCCACCGTGGAAACAGCATCCACCACATCTCCAGTGCGGAACGCAACGCGACCAGGAAGAAAAAAACAAAAAAAAAAACAAAAAGTTAAAAACAGTGTTTCTTTTGTGGCGTTTGCAGGTTCCTGTCTCGGTGGAGCAAGAAAGACTCCTAGTTGAGAAGCAGATGAATGGAAAAGGAGTCAAGAGCGCATAATGTAGGTGCGTGTGACAGCTGTGTGTGTGTGTGTTAGTGTGTGTGTGTGTATGCGTGATCGCCTCTGTCTAACAGTCTGCAGTCAACGGCGTGACGCGCAACCTTGACAGCGAGAAGCTGGTGCCGGGATGTTTGAACAACATTGCTTTGGGGTGGTGTGTGCCGGCGTGGGTGTGTGCGGGGTTGAGGCAATGAGGGAGTTTAGGTCGGGACTGGCGAGGTACCTGCCTACCCCTTCAAACGGTTACCCCGCTTAACCCTTTAAGCGCCGGGCCGGCGCCGGAGCGCGCTTTGCGTAAAGACGCGCGGACTCTGCAGGCAAAGTAAAAAAAAGAAATTAAATTAAAAATTAGAAAATAAAATAAAACAAAACAAAAATATGAACATTTCATGAATTTTCTTTTATTTAGACTCAACACACTGTATTTTGTCCACTTTAAAAGATTACAATAAAATAAAACAAAATGAACTAAGATAAAGCAACTGACTGTTATTAGAAAATGGACATCAATTTGTATTTCATTACTTCGAATTTTAAAATTAAATGCCTCTAACTCTAGAATGCACGGCCTTCTAAAGTTTGCAAAAATAATTATCGTGATGGGGCAGAGAGGGGCATGATGATGATGATGATAGTGCTCGGTATGATATCGCATTTTTATTATAACTTTGTTATTTCAACAAGTAAGGGATTGATTATCATCGTCATTATTATATATTATATAGATGTCCTATTATTATCATTATTCTTATTATCATGATATATCAGACTGAGATGGTTCGGTCATGTACAGAGGAGGGATAGTGAATATATGTGTAGACGGATACTGGAATTGGAGATGCCAGGCAGGAGGTCGAGAGGAAGACCGAAGAGAAGATATATGGATAAAGTGAGAGAGGATATGAAGTTAGTTGGTGTGAGAGAGGAGGATACATAGATTTGGGTTAGATACATATATTGTTATCATTATTATTATTATTATGATAATTCTCATTATCATTGTTGTTGTTGTTGTGAACTATTCCCTGTTCTTTTGTCTATCAATATTTTTCAGCCATACCATGAACAGTCTTAAGATACTAGAAAGACACACTATTGGTTGTCACAAAACACACTTTTGTTTCTTACTTATTTTCAAACTTTTAATTTCTCATGTAATTTATATTTGCTATTTTAACATGTCAAAACACCCTGCCGAGATGAAGTTCAAATGATGCTTTCATCTGTCAGCGTAATACTTATAGTGATAGTCCTTCTCCGCCAGGATTCAGGTCCACATGACTGATGATCTGTGACTCCCCCAATCCGGCTGCAGGACTTCAATGCAACAGTCGACACACTCGACGTCCCCCAAAGCCCCTCTTTGTGTCGTAGATTAGTCGTGTCCATACAACGTGTTTGTATGGATTTAGGCGTGTAAAACTAAAACAAAAATCATAAAAAAGGGCAACTGGGAACACACGGTATGGTAAGGGATGTCTTAATATTGACGTCATCTGAAATTATGAATTCTTTCTAGAGACTTCAGGTTCTCATGTGGGTTTGGTGCAGCTGGGAGGGTAAGGCGTGGATGTTTTTCCAAAAAAAGAAAACAAAGACAAAAAGAACATCGTGCACTGGCGGCAGATTTAATGAATGAAAAGTGTAATTCTCGCCCGCTTGATCCTTCCTTGTGTTTGATTGGTATCTCCAAGAGTTCAGCCAAGGACAGGCGGCCTCCTCCCAGAGCAATAACACAGGCCTCCAGCTGTGTCAAGTCCGTGTGTGTGTGTGTGTGTGTGTCAGTATGGGGGGGGGACTGTTTCCTCCTAATGCCGACAAGGGGATTTTTTTTTCTTCTGAGAACGTGTGTGTGCACACGCTGAGAGGAATGAAGACTAAGAAAACTGAGTACTGTTTATGTTGATGTGAGCAGGTCTCAATCCTGTTTGCAGCATTACTTTAGGTCCGTTCCAACGCACATACAGTATTCCAGAACCTCAACACCATCATCCTAGTTTAAGGGTTGTGTACCAGAGGCATGGGCTCCAGTCACGTGACCGGGGTGACAAATTTGACAGCCCCAGACTAAACTCTAAAGAAGCAGTACGTAATCTGAAGTAGGATTTTTGACTGTGATGACTTCGATCTAATTCCGAAATTTGTATGAAAAAGAAAGTGTAAGCAGAAGACAATCATAAAGAATTGTGATTTTTATCAATCTTTATAAGTTGCGTGAAATACTGCCATTGAATTGTATTTATAAAAACTGGATACTGACTTGAAACTCGACTTATGACTGGAAATGTGCTTGTTTCATCCTGGGCCTCGACTTTGATTGACAGCTGATCAACTGTCAGAATAATGAAACAAACTAAATATGATATTCTGTTATTCTGGATTTCTGGTGTAAAAATGTACGACTTGATAAAGCAGGTGGATGTAAAGACTGTGACTTTGACTAAAAACTATTCAACCCCACCTTCAGCTGTCCTCCTTCCTCCGGTATAACACCTAGTTTGAAACACAACCTGAACCATACGCCAGATCAGATCGATCGACCGATCGACCAACCGCCTCCAGGAAATAAATACGTAAAAAATGTTAATGAAATTTAATTGTTTAAGGTGGAAACAGCAAGTCATGAACCATTCCAGAGGTAGGAAGCCACCCGAGGCTCAATAATTATGTTATTATTACAATCATGTCTGGATATTAAGCATAGACTTTCTAACCAAATCCCACCTTTAATATGAAATCCCACCTCCCTATATTCTAATCCTATGGTTTAGTTTGTTAATTTCCTCTCTGATCCGTTCCGTCACTCTACCTTTGGTCATCTTAAGCAACACTTTGGTTGTTTATTTATTTATATATATTTTTTGTCGTTGACTGTTCGTGTTCATGTGTAAAAGCATCTTAATTCTCAAGTTTCAGTCAAAAAAATGCAAATTTGCTGATGGTCCTGTTCATCTCAGGGGCTTCTGGATCT
Source organism: Fistularia tabacaria (assembly GCA_901007705.1). Taxonomy (NCBI): domain Eukaryota; kingdom Metazoa; phylum Chordata; class Actinopteri; order Syngnathiformes; family Fistulariidae; genus Fistularia; species Fistularia tabacaria. The sequence goes on from CAAKHD010004874.1 coordinate 80,294, forward strand.
TTGTGTTGTTTATACTGTCTTTAAAAAACTATTACTAGGCTGAGTGTGTTGCACCATCGTGGTTGAAGTGTTTTTGACCATCAGTTCTGCGCTCAACGACGTTTCCTCTCCCTTCTGTGGGCAACAAAGCAAAACTGCTTTGTGTGAGTGTGTCTGTGAGTGTATGTGCGTGTGTGTGTTTGTGTGCATACGTGTGACGTTTATGTGATTCATTACAGTTGTGTTCACTTGTCAACATGGGACACGGCTCCAACAGGAAGAACATTTCCATATTTTGTATTGACAGCTAAGAAAAGAAAAACATAAACGTTGGTGCACATTACTGATAAGCTCGTCATCCTGACCTGTGATTAAATGTATATAATCATTGTTTTTATTTACATTATTTACTTAATAAACTATATTTTCCTCTCAATATATAGCAGAGGTGACTGTTGTGACTGAGAAGCCATACTTCCCCTAGGGGTTAGTGCTTTCACCTCACAATAAGAAGGTCCCTAACCTTTCTGTGTGGAGTTTGCATGTTCCTCCCATGCCTGCACTGGTTTCCTCTGGGTTATCAAGTTTCCTCCCACAGTCCAAACATGGAGTGGGTTCATCGAAGACGTGTGAATGTGACGGTGAATGGTTGTATGTGGCCCTGTGATCGAACCAGGGTGAACCCTACCAAAATTGGAGTTATTGGAAAACAATAATGTTTTTTTTCATCATAACATCATCAGTTCAGATATCTGAAATTTTGTAATTATTATGTTTTTATGAAGAAAACAGAGGTGAAATGGGCCACTAAATACACTATTATGGTTCCAGCTAACTTACTATCTCTACCCTCTCTTTCAAAAGTCAAGAACTGTGCAGGTGTGTGTGTCTGTGTGTGTACTTTGTAAAAGTCCACCGTGCAAGGGGAAGAGTGTTGTTCAGTATAGAAATCATATGACCTGATGGAGTCATGTGAGTCGGTGACACAGGAAAGTTCCAATCCTCTGCATTACTCAGGTTCTTATGGAACAGATGCAAATGGAGGTTGAGACTTCTGACCGTGATCGCCCTCGAGTGGCACACCTCAGTCACTACAACCTCATTTGTTCCTGTCATGTCCCAATTGTTTCACTAATTTTGTGGGGTTTGTTTTTCCAGGTCTAGGCTCAGGTGCCAGTTTATAAGGCACACTCAGCGGCCGACAGGAACTGAGCGTGGCTTTAACACGATAGCCTCACATTACGTTTTTGTAGGAGTTTATTCAAATCCAGAGATGCTTTTGAAGCGCCAGGTTCATTTGTGCATTCCTGGTTTATTGTTGCGGCCACTTCATGAGCGCTGGAGCCCAAATGGACGGCTGACAGGTTCTCATTAAGGCAGATTTTGGCTTGATGCTACACCTACATTTGAGGATTTTGAAGACAACCGCTGTTGCAAAAATACTGCAACGATTTATAAACCAAACATGGGGATCACTAAACACACAATCGGAATAGTGGAAAAATCTGTCTGTTACCTATCCAACTTCTTTGAAAAACAAAATTAACATAAGCCCAATCTGCTTCACAAGAAAGCCATAAAAGTCTTCACGAGCAAACAGTTTTAAAAGGCAGTAAAGTTGACAAGCTCCGACACTTTATTTAAAAGAGCTGTAAAAAAAACACAACGAAAAAAACTTTTGTAATAAGACAAAATAACAAACCGAACATGAGAGGTGAGAATGAGGAGGAAAACAACCCTGATGCAAAACAGGGTTTCATAAGCGGGAGCTGGCGGTGAGGGCATGAACCCCAGCTTCACTCACAGAACTAAAACTGGTATAAATCCTGGGAATGCGTTTGAAATTTGTTGGATTTGAAAAGGGGAAATATTTGAAAAAATAATTGCTTTAGGTTTCACTTCTTCAACCTGATGATCGAGCCTTCATGCAGCAGATACCCCCAACGCCCAAGAAAAACAAGTTTATCTTTGAATTGACAATTTTGTCAAACTGCACACGCATGCACGACAGAGCGCAAAAGAAGGATCTTTCCTGTGGCCATCAAACTTTATAACTCCTCCCCTTCCTGCAAAAAGGAAATTGATTGACAGCAATAAAATCAATATTATGTCTTAAGTGAATGCATGTAATGCTGGAGCCCTGCGGCAAAAGACTTACCTTTGGGATTAATAAAGTTCTATTCTTCACATTGTAGCATTGTAAGCATTATAAGCATTCATCCATCAACCCATCCATCCACCCAATGCATCACAGCAAACAATAACATATTTTTGTTTTGTTTTTTAATAAAGGCATTTGCGTATTTCATATTTTGGTGATATAGTTCAAGTTTTTATTTATTTATTTTCCTTAAACAGATTTGGTTCACGAGAGAATCACATATCCAACCGAGCGAACTTCCCTAGACAAGACAAATCTTTCAAAAGTAGCATAAATAATGGTTTTCGGTACAAAAATAAGTAGGTTTATCACAAAAAAGGTGTACATTTGTGTTTTTCTGTCTTTCTGAGAACAGTACAGTGGCACGGCGTTTGTAGCGGTAGAAAAATTACAGTTAAAAAATGCCTCCTTTTCGTTTTTTTTTTTTTTTTTTTTGCAGCAGACAGCCGGACAGGAAATGATACATTCACTGGCTTTCTTCATCCCACTGGCAGAAGGCACTTAAGGGTCGGACACAGATCAACGACTTCTTTTTCTTTCTTGTATTTATGGCTTGTTTGGTCAAATTCCAGCCCCTCCTTTCTATCAGCCTGTGCCAAATACACAGCGATATCCACTTTCCAGGGCAAGAAAGTCAGTGCCAGAAACCTAAAGATGTTTGTCCGGTGCGTTCAGATAACGTATGCCAACGGCCCCAGCTTTTCCACCGATCTGAGTCTGCCAGTGAGTTTTTGGGAATCGGACCCAGAGCTTCGGTCACATCACGCGTAGCACCCTGGAAAAAATACCACCCCAATATGACAGGCACGTCCTCGGGCTCCGGAGCCGGAGGCGGGCCGAGCCGAGCCATGCTGCTCAGACCGCGGTCCGAGGCACCGTGATTGTAAAGTCTGCTCTACTGTGTCATTCCGGCATCTCTGACCATCCCGTAGAAGATCCCCCGCTGCGCTATGAGGTTTGCAGGAGTGTCAAACTCTGCGATCTGTCCCTTGTCCAGCACCAGCACTCTGCAGGGAGAGGGAGAGAGAGAGACCTTCAACAAGATGCAAAAAGGAAAAGTACTTGCATGTGTATACACGTTTCCAAATTCAAAATGCTAAAGTTATTCCCAATAACTATTTACTTACCAACTAATATCGTGCTTACTTGACAGTAACTGTGTGGTTAATAACTTTTATGTCCGATATGTATAAACAAAATCCATGAGGTAGAGACCATGTTTTTATTTCATTTTTCATATTTATGTCAAAGCTTCATGACCTTCCTCACACTCTTATTAACCTTTCCAATACTCTTATCAACACTTCCCATATAATTCACACAAACACCGTAGAGTACCACTACAAGTAGCGATTGCACGTTGATGTGAAATGGACAAGGTCGCAACCCTAGAAAATGCTTATTTTACCGTAAAAATAATTGAAATAATGAATTTATTAAAATACATTTATACTGTAAAAACCTTAGGTGTGACGAATAATATCGGATATGAAATTAAAAATAGAAAAAAATCTAACTGACAAAGAGAATGCAAAAGGTGAACCGCGAATACAGCGAGGCAATACTGTAAGACATTTTTAGGACACTAATGGAATGATTTAAGGGCATTTCTTGCAAATGCTGAGGTGATTTCTAGCTGAGGTTGAGATAATCCATCACAGATTTTTATGTAATTACTTTCTTAATCCCAAAGTTAATTTCCTGCACATTTTTGGATCGTTCTTGAACTCCTAGCGTGTTTTTCGTTGATACGTTGAGGAGTTGTGGGCAGTTTTCCATTGTCATTAGACGATTTCTTATTTATATTTAGACGAAACGTGTGTATCAGTTTTCAAAACGAAAAAATATAAAATGTTTTGATATTTGGTCTTTTCTGACAAGACTGAGGAGCCTAAATGTCTTAGGAATACTTTTTTGTAAATTAAAAATACAGTGAAATGTACTCATAATAGATGTATAGGTGTAATATCGGTGTAATAACAACACCTGAGAGTTTTTTGAGTGTTTTCTTTTTTTCACGTGCATGTCTGACCTTGTGTAGTCCATGATTGTGTTGAGTCTGTGTGCAATGGTGAAGACGGTGCAGTCCTCAAACTGCGTCCTGATGGTGGACTGGATGAGATCATCTGTCTCCAAGTCGATAGCAGCTGTAGCTTCGTCCAGGATTAGGATCCTGGTCTTCCTCAGGAGCGCTCGGGCCAAACACACCAGCTGCCTCTGACCCACACTGAACACAAGGACACACACTGTCAGCACTAACACACGCACACAGACACACAGACAAACAGACACACACACACACACACACACACACTGTCCCAACTCACCTGAGGTTCTCTCCCCCCTCTGAACACTCCAGCTCCAGCTTGGCCGGCTGGTTGCTGACAAACTTGTGCAGGTGGGAATGTTCCAGCGCTTTCCAGACCTCTTCATCGCTGTACTTGTCGAAGGGGTCCAGGTTCATCCTGAGCGTCCCGGAGAAGAGGACGGGCTCCTGGGACATGGAGGGAGCGGGTCAGATTCAGACGGGTGAATTCCTTTCCAGATTTGTATCATATTTTTACATGCATCTACAAAACACAGGATTTCCTGGATAAATCTGTATAATAATCAATATCTGACTAAATTCTGTGTGAATATGAATATGAGTCGGGATACTGCGGCAGACTCAACAATTTTTTTGAATTTAAATAAATACTGTAAGCACCTCCGTGATGGGTAAATAATACAATTAGGTCCAATAACAAAAACAGTGCATGTTGCTTAGAACACACACACACACACACACACACACACACACACACACACACACACACACACACACACACACACACACACACACACACACACACACACACACACACACAAAGCTCCCAAAACCCCCCCTCACAGTTTCTCTCTGACTTATGCTTTTTGCTAGCTCACAGACACACACAAATCCTTTTCTCGCCCCCCC
>CAAKHD010004874.1:86978-126818 GCA_901007705.1 Fistularia tabacaria
TTTCTTCCTTGCCCCCAAGGACCTCTAAAGGGGGTAGGCTCAAAATTAAGTATTCGTCTTGTGGAATATGAGCAATTTCAATATTCCTTGCAATTCACACACACACACACACACACACACACACACACACACACACACACACACACACACACCAACTCCGTAAGGGCATGTTCTGCTCAAAGGTACACGGTGTACAGTACAGATACCCAACTTCGCTTTTTCAACAGAGCGGCCCTTGTTGGCAGGAGGTCGCGAAACATTTCTGGATCCAGTTAGAGTTTATAGGAGCGCTGTTGTTTGAGAACATGACTTGGAAGCAGCTCAGTATTTTGGAATGTGGGCACATTCCTGCTTTTTAATTGCATGTGCCGCAGTGCCGAGCCAACGCCGGCACAGTCCAGGCTTCACTTCACTGCGATACAACATGACCAATTCCGACGCTTGAACACACACACACACAGACACACACACAAACATGCACACAAACCTCCGTCTTGGTCTCAGAGTACTCCTTCACCCTCTCGACCGCCACGATGTTGCTCTCCAGGTCAGAGGTCATCCGCACCATCCAGTTGAGAGACATTGTCACCTGATCAGATGTGAAGAGGGCGGTCAGACGTGGCCACCGCCGCTGCTCAACACTTTTTGTTAATTAGGTTATTCGACCGGCGAATTCATGTTTTGAACCGGAAAAAAACTAATGAATGAACATCTGCACATCTATAAATGATTTAGAACATGTATTACCTCCACATAAACAAAATTATTTACATATATTCTTACTTTTTTCAGTTTTAGTTTCTCATTGGTATTTACCTTACCTTTTTCTTTCACACTTTACTGTAAGTGCTGTAGGTTGCATAACTTATTTGGTACATCTTTACATGTACTATTAAGATGCTATCTACTCAATTTAAATACAATTGTATCTTTGTTCATGTCTTTGTCGCTCTGAGCTGCGTTTTGCTTATTTCAGAGGCCACAGAAGTAAAGTTTGTGTTTTCACGATCTGCTGATTAAATCTCTCGACACGCTTCGTGGTAGATCCTGCGAAACCTCATGAAAAGATCGAATTGCCTCGGAGAAATGCGCGATATCATCTGATGGGTCTATTTACACATTTTGTGAACACAACATTCTGTGTTTTTCACAGCTAAATAAACAGACGAATCCTGGGGGGGCAATGACATTTAAAAAAAGATAAAATAGAAATACAACGCAATCTGTTTCAACAATCAAAATAACTTCATCAACCCTGCTCAGTCACATTAAACCTTTAAAGAGTTTTTTTGTTGTTGTTGAGAGGACTAAACTTTTGTAATCAGCCAACGGGCAGTTGGATGACGCCTTTCTTTACAATGCATAACCGGAGCTATAATTCATACAAATATTGACTTTTATTAGGTTCAGGGTACCCGCTGTCTCATAAACACGGATCATGTGTAATAAAAAGTGTCATGACAGAAGAGCAACAGCTGACTGAGACATTGTCTCGATTCCAGAGGAATGGACTTCTGGCGTGTGGTTGTCTACCTGCAGGGCGTAGGACACCGACAGACCCACGAGGCCTGGGTTCAGGCTCTCCTTCCCAGTCACGGCGAACAGAGCGGCGAACAGCACGATGCAGTTCCCAATGAACTCAATGCGAACCCCCAGCCACCTATTTGACACACCAGCCATTAGTCCGGCACCAGCCTGTGTCCTCAAATGAGGATGTTCAATTTTACCCTCAAACGTTGGGAGATTGAAGTTCAACATGTACAAATTTCGAAAAGGTCGATAATGTTTGCAGTCAAAAGATGTAAAAATAATTATGATATTATACAGGAAGAGTAATATGTCCTTAAATTGACTCGTGCCTGTCTTTCTTGCAGAATATTGAAAATTTGTGAACTGACATCCCAAGTTGCGCTGGATGTTTTACAGTCTGTTTGTTACGCATCGCCCGCCTTGAGACACCTGGATTAGAAAGGAGGAATTTTAATTTTCTTTCACGCTTTAGAGGCGGTGAAAGTTCAACATAGTTGCTCCTCCTCAGGTAGTGTGTCATCTTAACCAGGTAGGTTTTGTACACAAATTAAATGAATGCTGGAAATTAAACGTCTCCTGACTTACAGTTTGTTTTGATGAATGTCATCTTGAGGGAAATTGGTGAGGAATTATTGGTAGTTTACATTGACAAGAGCTGCAGTGATTTGTCTAATTAAGATTATCAACAGAGAGTTAATCCACAACTATTTTGGAAAAGCAGATTAATGGATTATAATGTTTTTTTTGGGGGGCTGGACGCCAGACATCTAGTACAATCAGTCTCCGCCAGTTTGACTATAAGCTGATTTTCAATATTTATAGCAGAATGTGCTTCAGGTTCCCTGTAAAATCCAGACACTTTTTAGAGGCAATGCTGTATATCGAACTTCTTCTATAAAAAAGGAAAAAAAACAAACACATGTTGTGGAAAGAAATCAGAATCACTGAAAATGCGTAGCTGAATCTATTAGTATCATTCTTATCATTGTAATAGATTTTTGTTCTTATTTCTAATTTACATTTTTTCATTAATCTATTTATTTATACATTCATTTGTTTTTGTTTTTACGGAATAGGAACAAATGGTGATTTGGTCACATTTAAATGAGGTATCATTTTATTCTTTGCGGGTTTGAGGGATGTTAAGGTGGCAGAAGGACCACAGAAGATTTTTCTGCACATTTTGCACACGTCCCATATTTTCAAGTCCTACCCAAAAAAGGAAAATTAAAAGAGAAATCCAGGTTTTGAGGATTTCTAGGGAAAGTATAGATTAAAAAAAAATGAGACTAGGATAAGTTCCAACATGTTTGAGACCTGATTTCTTTATAGAATAAATATTAATGTCCCTGTAATGAACTTGTAGCCCAATCCACTGTTCAACAGAGGGTCAGTGTCAGATGACTGATCCATCCCACAGATGGCCATTGTAAACAAAGGTGACCCTGAAAGGAATGAAATCCAGGGGAAACAAGTTGCAAAGCGCTGATGCAGGACACGGGAAACATACCTGTTTGACACGATACCGGGGTAGTAACTCTTTTGGTTCTCATCCACTTTCAAATCACTCATCAAAACAAAGGCAGAGTGTCTGCCAAAGGCTCGGATTACAGTGGAGCCTGTGATGCTCTCAGAGAAATGGGAGTATATGGGTGAGCGGCTGACCGACTCCAGACGCTTTAGCTGCCGAGACGTGGCGACATAAAATCTCTGAGGGCGCCGAGGGGAGGTGAAGGGGGTGGGGAATGGTAGAGGAGGGGAGAGAAACAAACACAGCATTACAACTGGACAAGACGATACATAGGCCTCAAGATGATCAGACAGGAATGGTGCGCACACATACGCATTCACGTACGCAAACACACACACAAACACACACACACACACACACGTAATGAAATGCTTAACAAAACACCTGCAGTGCTCATTAGACATAGACTAAAGAGGCGTCACTTTGTGTTACATAAGAAAACACACAGATGACTTATGAGCTATTACAATGTAGATGGTCAGGCACCCACTATGGATTTTTTTTAGATTTTTTTATCTGGTTGAATGAAAGTTGTGGTGTTGTGTGAAGATGGGTCTTTTTTGAGCGTCCTATTTACGGGGTCTCTAACATGAACGTGATGTAAACATGTGTTTTGACTCTTCAACAATTAACCTGGCTAAAGGGAACCTTTAATGTAGTTCAAATTTAAATGTGAAAAAAAATCGTGAATTAAAAAAAAACCTTGCTCAAACATTTGCATACTGACTGTTTCGGAAAAAAAAATAGGAATAAATGATAATTAATTTTTGAAAAATTGCTTTGAAATAAATGTACTTCTAAAAATGAGAAATGGTTCCTTAAATCTCATATCTGTCCCGCTCTTCTCATATGCACTTGTTTAACAACATGATCGCAGAAAAAGCAATACTTGGATGATGGATAATAATTGATTAAATTCGCTTTGAAACTGCAGGGGTTTTGTTATGCACATTTCTGTATTCATATTCAGTTTTATGGCCTTATATAAAAAATAAAAATAAAAATTTTAATAAAAATGCTGTGATTTTGAAAACGTGAGTGAGTCGGCAGCACTGACACCCTTCCATGCCTTTTCAGGTATTGTTTTAGCAAAGAGACAGCTTTTCATTTGCATCGTTTCAAGATGGTTCATTCAATCAGAGGGCCTTAGGGCAGAGGTATTAAAAAAAAGGACACGTAATGCGGCAAAGACAGAGGCCATGCAGGAGAGATGCCATGATGAGGCAGCAGATATTAGCAAGATTTAGTATTTCATTAAAGTTGAGTACACGCAACATGGATGCCTCGTGATTCTCTGGTAAGAGATCCTTCGATGTCTCATTTTTTTGTACTTTCTCATTGTCATCAATCGTCAACATCTTTTCTTTTCTGATTGGTCAATCACATGTGTGTGTGTTCTTGATCACATCTCACATACTGTGAGCATCTTAAAATGAGATGTGAAAAGTTATAGTGACAGAGAAACTGATGATGTTGGTCCATACAGGAATGTGTGAGATATAGTAATATTTGGAAGTGCAGATCTACAGTGGAGCCCCTAACTGCAGTCCGGATCAAGGAGGATGAACGATGGCCTGCCACCCACTACACTGAGTGAAAACTCACAAGAAAATGTTGTTTGTCACCCTACAGTGAATCATAAAAAAAAAGGAAATAACAGGCATTGGTTTTTAAAGTACGTGAAATGGAATCACTCTCCAACAGCTCTTTCAGAGAAGCAGAGTGTGTTTGTACTTGCACTGTTTAATCAAGCAACTCGAAAATATGAGAGGATGAGATGAAACTAACACCGTTGGTTCACTTCAGGGTACGGCTCTCCGACGCCATTCAAAGCCACGTGTATCCCTCTACCCCGGATCTATGACTGTCTTCCTTTAAGGATGTGCAGTCGGCCCTACACTTGAACATTTCACCCTCCCGTTCTGCTGCCAAATGCACGGGTCAAACTCCCGGCTGTGTGTGTGTGTGTGTGTGTGTGTCTAAGTTTATGTGTATGTGTATGTGTATGTGTATATATATAATTCATAAGTAACTATTTAGCAACAGTTCCATGATGAATTGAGATTTAACAAGTGGTTTCAGATGTATGTCACCCAATGTCTGGCTGGTATGATAGATACTTTTTATAATGCATTTATGTTGTGCACATTTGCAAAAAGAAATGGATCAACTGTCAAAACATTGATGAAAATGCTGAAGGTCACTTGGTCTGCAGTTATATTTTTATATGGATGGACTAAATTCTGCCATCTTAAGGAAGGACATTGGCATCTTTTGACCATAAAACGGATATTAATGATATCAATAGGTCTAATAGATAAAATATTTCGTAGTACATTTCTTTCTTAGTGTTGATGAATACTGTAATGATGAGCAAAACAGACTATACATCATAACAGATAATCACGATTATTTTGGCGTACATTTCAGACAGCTGGTATACAGGTATCTGATTTACTAGACATGGCATGTCTGAATCTCAGCAACTTAAAGGCTGTTTGACTTTTCTGAATTAATCCCATCGTTGAAGCGATTTATAACCCCATAAATTGATTGGCGTTGGGACTTGTTTGTTGCTTTTTCCGTTCGCCTCAGGGGCATAAAATCCGGTTATGATTTTAGTCAACGGCTCTTCCAAACGATTATAAATGTATTTGTGAAAAGCACATTCTAAAAAATCTGCGAGTAGAAATAGAAAAAGAATTTTGGTGACAGCATCTTGAAGGCCAGCAAAAGGCGCCGGTGACGAGAGCACCATGGAATTGAATTCCGAATGACGAGGAACTAAAAAGACGAGGGACTATGGAGACCATGCCGCAACTATTACATATTAATAAAACGAAAGAAAAAAAAGAAAAACACAACCTTGATCATCGCTCCAGCCGCATGCAGCAGTCCAGCAGCACACACTCTCCCACAACAACACGCTCAGGCATGCATGTTATATCAATGAGTTAGCAGACTTGTATCCTATTTACCTGAACCCACCAGTAGAACACCATTAATGGGGCTATGACTATGAGGAACATTGGGGTGAGGGCAGAGCATATGAGCAGCACATTTAGTGTGTACCAGAAAGTGCGCATCCATATGTCAATATTGTCTGGGATGTACGAGTCTATGGCATCAATGTCTTTGCTGAAGCGGTTTAATAGCCGCCCAGTGGGGGTACTCTCGAAGAAGGCCTGCGGTGCTCGCAGGACCCCCTGGAGCATGCTGCGGTGTGTGAACTCGGCCGCCCGCAGCATACTGTAGGCCCGGCTCAACAGGCAGTTAGCCAACAACAGCCCACCTGTGAGAAAGGGGTAGGGGGAGGGGGTTCAAGTGTCACAAGACAACAAAACCTGCGTTAAACGGATTATCGCTAAACAAGCAGGGGCTTTTTTTTTAAATCCTCAGGATACTGAAAAAAAAGAAAGTAATACAGTTGTTATTTGGGGGAGGTTGAGAGGGAGGGATGCCAAGTATGTCATTTGACATGTCCTGATATATCGGCATCAACTGCTCAAGGTAATTGCTAAAATCACAAAAAATTCCCATGACGACTCAGTATTTATGGAGATGAAATAACCTTTTGCAGACCATGTGACTCAGCGGGTGTGGCTTCATGTGGCAAACCTCAACAGGGCCCAGATTTTTAAATCACTTCCCCTAAAGACGCTTGTATTAAGGGTTGTATTAAAAAAGGTCCACCACTAGAGGGAGGTTATGGTTCATTTATAGCAAATACAGGCCACTGTTCATTTCTTAAAATCAGTATCAGTTGACAAACTGAATCCAGAGCACTATAGGGCCGGGCTGTAAATGGAAAATGCTCTGATGTGTGTGCGTGTGTTTATGTGTCTTTGTGTGTTTTGAGGCAGAATTCATATTATGGATGCAAAAGGAAGCTGAGCGAAGTGACTGAGAGAGAGAGAGAGAGAGAGGAAGAATCACAGCGACAAATGCTCATCTCAGACAGCTCGGCAGACTGGGAAGAAACAGAAGCCCAAAGACTGGAGGATTAAAAAAAAAACACAGCGGCGTAGCATTCATGCTGCATGCCATTTCATTTGTTTGCTGAGGAAAGAAAAGGAAAAGAGAGAATTTAAAAAAAAAAAAAATTCCATCAAGGAATTGTCTATACCTGGACAAAGATGTATATGAAAGCCAAGGGGGCTATGACAACGGCAAAGATCGGCGTGCTTGAAATGATAACAATCATGGTGGAGAGGGACACGAAGAAGGTCCCCAGGAACATGAGCACGGTGGTCGGCAGGGCCTCATCTATGACATAGATGTCCTTTGAGAAGCGGTTGATGACCCTTCCTATTGGCGTGGTATCGAAAAAAGACTGGGGCGTGTGAAGTTTGTTGGCGAGCAGGTTATAGTGAAGTCTCCTGGCCGCGCTGATGTTCCCAATGGCTAGTGTGAAGGAAGAGATCATGACCAGGATACCTGGGATGGGGTTCGAACCAGAGGAGGAAGTTGGGGGGAGAAAAATGAATAAGTAGTGAAATGGGAATAAAGAAACGATTAGTGGATAAGGGCGGTATCTGTCCTGGTACATCTGGGAGAAAGACAATTCCAGGCGAGCCATTATACAAGTCATCAGTAATGATCATCAGGCCGGCAGTACATATATAGATATACTGGAAAGAAATACATATCACTGTTGCATTGAACTTAACTGGGGAAGCACAGTAAACCTTGACAGCAGAGAATGCACATTAAAAAATGGAAAATGCTATTGCTATTGCACTGCGTCGTTCACTGATTGGTGAAAATGTTAAATTTGGAAATTGGACCGAACGCTGTCTTGTTGAGAATGGAGCTGGCGGGAGACGTGTAATATGGGAGGTAGCGAGCACATTCAAATTTGTATATATATATGTATATAAATATAAATAAATTACGTATTGTTAAAAAAAGGATCTTGCTGCATTAAAGAACAAGAAAGTGAGATCAAGGCAGGCTGAGATGATCTCCTCCTGAACATTTTTAAAAACCTTCATTCCCTCCCGTCTGCATTCACACTGTTTATCATCGGCTTCAAAAAACACAGAATTTTGACCGGCATATGATTTTTCACAAAAGTATAAATAAAGCTTTTAATAATAGAGACACAGGCCATGGCTTTTAAGTCGCCGGCCGAAGCAGCGACAGATGGGATGCGGAGGAGCACTGGCAAGGTCAAAGACACCGAGTGCTTCACTTCCTTCGTTTAACCCCATCGGAAAAAAATCTTAAAAGGCTGAAATGAACGTAAAGGAAAACCCAGGGGCTTTACTGAAACGTGTGTGTGAGCATGAAAATAACGTGTAAATGAAACATTACTGTCAATCCCCCAGCTCCATTAGTGAGAGTCAGGACACCCAATTTACCCTTCGCATTCAAAGTCCATCTTTTATACGGTAAATACTTCCAAGTACAGCCGATACACGTTTTGACAGCGTTGTCCGTGACAACAAAGAAGAGTTGGGGCTTCTTACCTTGTGCAATGCCCAGTGCCGCGTACACCCCCACCCTCATATTGACATTTTCTTGAGTGCGATTCTTGGCGGCGTCGTTGGTCCACTGACTGAGCCAAATGTTGGCTCCGATGGCCGCTGCGCTCTGGCAGCCATACAGACAGCAGATGAGCACCGACAGCAGCGGCCCTACGGCCTTGATGTACTCCAGGTATACTTTTGTTTTCACCTGCCGCAGAAGAAGAGCACACCAGCAGTTAGATGCAATTCCTTGCCTCTGTTGGAGTGCTGAAAACAAGGTAACAAATAAATCCAAAATAAATAATATAAAGCAGACTCAGGTGGAGAGGGCTGGACTGACCCGGCCGGTTTCTGCCGTCTCCATCTGGATGAGTTTCTCCATCTCATGCGGCTTCTTCTTGTCCTGCTTCTCCGGGTGCTTCTTCAGGCTGCAGGTGTGCCTCCTCACCGCCCGGGTTTTAGAACCGTCTCCGTCTGCCGAGATGGCGGAAATTATGCTGATTTGCCTGTGAGGAAGGAACCAAAATAAATAATTGATAATTATTCTGTCAATCATGATGAGAAAAAGTTCTAGGGGACTGCATTCTAGATTAAAATGTGATTCGTCTGAATATAAAACTGGCAAAAGGAAATGGAAACACTCAATGAAATGTATCGTTTTTGCATATATGTTTGATATTGTATGGATGATATAAATACATTTCAATAAACGTAACGTTGAGGACGTCAAGATATCTCAAATACCTTATGAAACTTCTCTTTGCCTCATTGATCATTGGCTCGTTGTCCACCATGTCTGTGTGGTTGCTGAGGGCGTCATCGGGGAACAACTCCTCGTTCTCGATCAGCTCCTCTGTGAAAGCAACCCGCAGGAGAAAATTTTAATTATCGACGAACAAAAACGTCTCCCGCGATTTTCAGCTTAACACGGAGGATTCATTTCACCGGTGGCCTCTTCTTCCTCCTGCATGTCCTCCAGCGCGTAGTTCCTAAGAAACTCAGCGAAGGCGCCATTCTGCTTGAGCAGATCCTGGTAGGAACCCATCTCCGACACCCTGCCCTCAACCATCACCATGATGTTGTCCACCTGAGGCAGGAAGCTGATGCCGTGCGTCACCAGGATGCGCGTCTGCAAGAAAAGCAACCAAGCACTCCTCCCGTGTCATTAACCAAATACACGATCCGAAGCGCTGAAACAAAGCAGGGTTATCTTCTCGGGAAATGGTGGAATGAATACGACAAACCTAGGTATAATTAGTTAGTAAAGGGGCGACTTCCTGTTCAAAACATCCTGGTTAACATATCAACATACGACTTACAACTCACAAGAATGAATCTAAACAAAATGCTGATGATCTTTAGCTCCTCATATTGTTAGTATAGGTCCACCAAAGGTTGACATTCCCTCACCTTGCCCTTCAGCACCCCCTCCGGGCCCACCAGGTTGTCGAATAGGTGTTTGGCGACGTGGGCGTCCACAGCAGACAGAGGGTCGTCGAGGAGATAGACGTCGGCGTCGCTGTACAGAGCCCGGGCCAGGCTGACCCTCTGCCTCTGACCACCGGAAAGGTTGATGCCCTGCGGAGGCAACGAGAGACGCGCTCTGCCGTTTAGCCTGCGCTCCATTGGATTCCTGCAGGATGCATTCAATGTGCTCAAGTCGTAAGGCGGACAAAATGAAAGTACCTTCTCGCCTATCTCAGTCAAATCTCCTCCGGGAAGAACCTTGAGATCAGGGGTTAAAGCGCAGGTCTCCAGCACGCCACGGTACTTCTGCTCATTGAAGGGTTTCCCGAACAGGATGTTATCACGCAGGGTGGCATTCTGTATCCAGGCCTGCTGGGGCACGTACGCCACCGAGCCCTGAGGGAGAGCAGGTAGGGGAACCGACAAACAACCTTAAACGCAAAGACCAATTTCTTGTGATTCTTCGTAAAGTGATGAAAAACAAGTGGCTTGTTTCTATCTCCATTTATGCCGTTCATCATTCTATGTAGATTAATTTGACTCACTGCTAATTTGAATTTTATTTTGTGCAGTCCTTTGGCTTCTAGCAGTGACTCATTGAAAGACTGCCGCATTTGCACCTCTATTCAAGAATTTGAATTTTATTTAGTTTCCGTGATCTGTCAGCCGCAGAGTTGCTGTCAGACTGTCTGAGGGCGTTGAATCATGCGGCGAAAAAAACAAAGGTGAGTGTAACCCTGAGGTTCTGCTCGGCTTTTTCTTGAGACTACATCTCACTTGGAAGAATTTTTCCCACCAGGGGACAAATACAGGATTAACTGTCTAACCAATTAATATTGCTCTCGGTTAACCAATTAACCAATCCAGGATCAACATTTGTTTTATATATATGTAAATACAGATACATATATATAAAAAAAAAAAATGTAACAAATAAAATAAATTGGAAAAATAAAAATAAAACTATAATAAAAACAACATATTTATATACATTATAAATACATATATAAATGTTTATAAAATATACAAAAATAATTTAAAATACATATATTTCATTTTTATTATTTGTTTAACATTTTTTTAATTATTCTATTTTATTATATACCATCACTCCAGTGTCTTTGTGTTTTACCATTTCTTAATGATGAATGGAGGCAGACGCCACCAGTTGAAGCAGCGGCATCTCCTCTCAAGTGGGCAAAAACATAGTACTGGCCTTTACTTGTAAAAGCTGTAATAGAACTCTACTTGGGTATAACACATCTGTTGTTGCGGCAAAGGATGTGTGAAAACCAGCAACGTTTGGTGAGAGGCTTAATTTGTCTGTCATTTGATGCCTGCAGGTAGCGGACAATGAGCTCATCAGAGGTCTTTTTTGCTAAAAGCAGCTGCAGCCAGCAGAGACGTTATAGTGAGAGAGTGAGCAGTGAGTCCAGGGCAGAGCATTACAGGTGCTGGAAACAAAACAAACAAAACAATATGCTCCTCCTGATGTGCTCCTCCCTGCAAAGCTGAGAGTTTTTGGTTTCTTTTTTCCCTTATGGGACGCAGCAGTCTGAGCCTTACCCGGATAGAAACGTCGCCTTCTAGCTTCTCCATCTCGCCCAATAAGGCGGAAATCAGGGAAGACTTCCCGCAGCCGACGTGCCCAACCACCGCCAGCAGAGATCCCTGAGGCACCATCATGTTGATACTATAAGACAGGGTCAATATTTAGATTTTGAAGACACAACGACCAGGACATGTGCGTGTATGCAGGGGGCTCTTCCAGGCGTACCTATGCAGAACCGGCGAATCGTCTTTACCCCACGTGAATTTGCCATTGATGATTGTCACAGAATATTCTGCAGGATGAAAGTGGACACAGGGAAGCTTCAACTGTGTAACAGCTGTGAAATCATGACAGTGCGCTTTCTAAATATAAGACGAGTTATCCAAAGCTATTTCCCTTTCACATATTACATGTTGCAGAAAAAGAAGAAGTGCTGACGTTGTGTATTTCACAATGGAGGTGAGCGACGAAACAAGACAGCAGCACAGATATTCTCACGAGAGTTTTAAATCACGAGCAAGCAGGTTTGTACATTCACAATGCTCACAATGGCACTTTTCGCTCACAGTGCAGAGGACAAGTGCTGAAGAATTACATGGTAATAAGATGAGTTCAAGAAAGGACGAATCACCCTCCTACCCGTGGCTGTGTTTTTTTTATCCACTGAGTTCATGTCCAGCTCATCGTGACTCAGGAAATTTTGGATTCGCTTGAGTGACACACTGGTCTGTGAAAACACACAAAAAGAAAAAACTCCATGAACCTGCTTAGAGATGGAGACAACGGAGAGAGAGGAAGGATTCCCACCTGCACGATGCTGCTGATGACTTGGGGAAGCATGTTGAGAGGAAACCGGAGGATGTTGAAGAGCGAGAGCGACACAAAGGCCTTCTCCGCATCCAACACGTTGTTCTCATCCACCGTCACGTACACTGCGAATGTTGTCAAGGCAACCTGGGGGAACACATCGGCAAAATAGGCCACTCAGACATGGAGGTCTATCGGGTTCAGAGATAGGCAGTCTGCTGCGAAACACTCGCAGTCAAACGATTCAGCAGTGAGAGCTGGTGATTTGAATGCATCGTGGTGAGTTTGTTTAAGAAGCATCGGCCCGATTACAGAATCAGAATCAGAAGAAGACAGTCTTCATTCCCCAGATTTCTTTTCAAATTTACTGTGTCTTTTCGGTGCTTAGCGGACAACAGGGGAATAATCATTAAATAAGATTAAAAAAATGAGAAAACTGTGAAAAAAAGAGGAAGAAAGTGAAAAAGAAAAAAAAGTATAGACCCAGGCAGGATTTGGGATAAAATCATTACGATCCAGTTCGTCTGTTGACCGTTCTGCCGGAGGCTCTTTGGCAAGCGGTCACAACTCGGTGACACTCATGTATTTTTGACAGAGTCTGGCCAAAGTCAAAAACTTCTCCATCAGTCAAACTGTAAAACCCGTAGAGAGAAAACCGGATTTGGTCACACATTTTTTGCGTGCCACGCTTTATGTCAGCCAATGGGCAGTAAGTTGATGAAACATAATGTGTAACAATGCTACTATGACATCCCCAGTGGAGCATAGCCAGCCTTGCCTTGCGGTAAATAATTTCCGACTCTGGAGTGTGTGTGTGTGTCTGTGTCTGGAGCTGTCTCTGGATAATTTAGCCATGTTTTTTTTTTTTTCTGTTCTTCCAATGCTTTTTCCCGTAAAGGACCGTCGTTTCAGAACGTGTTTATTTGATAATGAACAGTCGTAGGATTTGGCAGGGGCAAAAGAAAGCCATAAAATAATCACTTCTTATGTCTTTATGAGATGTCTCGTGTTTAAAATTCAAGAGAATGGGAACGTTTTCGACAAAGAAGATTCCATGAATGGGATTTTAACTTTTCAGTTAGGAACCTGAAGGAAAAAATTTTGTGCAAACCAAATCTACTGATGTGACAATTAATGGAAGAGAAGAACAGACTGGCTGAAACATTAGTCAGCATTTCTTGCACCATATTAGTCATCACTTTTTTGTTCGAACGTAAGCACTTCATTTCACAAATTCATGTTTAATAAGCCTTCTTAGCCTCACCTACTTGTCTTAAAAGTTACGTAACAGTGCATTGCAAAATCTTTTGCATAAACTTCCGCTCAATGTCTCGCACACGAATCACACGCAATCTTCAAGCATTCTCAGCTTGGGGATCACGTTACATTTCAAGAAAGTCCTGTGGGAGTGTTGACTCATTTGAAGTGATAGTTCGATATTGATTGGCAGATCTGAATTTTGATGTTGATTAGATTTGCTGTCCTTTGCTGTGCATTTCGATAGCAGACATCTGAATTTTCATAAATATTAATATTCCAATTGACCCAAATATTTTCTTCATCCCACTGGTTCCGGTTCCACGGCAATGGAGCTGTTTATTGCTAGGTCTTAAAATAAATCTGAAATAAAGGCTCTTTGTCATTTGTGACGGCAAACTGGGGTAGCTGGACTCTCGCCAGCTGCTAACCATGAATTATGACCTTATAAAGAGTGTTTGAGGGCAAACAGACTTCTTCTCAGAGCCCGTGTCGCCGGGTGGCCGTGCCGACTATAATCCTGTCATCAATTGGAAACCAGGCAGAGCTGGATCCACTTTTTATTTCATCCATATTTGAAGTACTTGAATATAATTTCAATTTCGAATCTGTGAAATTTAAGAGCAAATTGGATTTAAAACAAAAGAAAAAACACCACATTTGATGTTGCCATTTCATCAATGCTTCCTCTTTGCTTTGCAAAACAGAATCTCCTTTGAGGAGAACGTCTTCCAGGCATCTAAAACTTAAAAAAAAAAGGCATACCAGGAAGGGGGCACTGGTCCAAGCCATGGTGGACAGCGCTCCCAGGTACGCCGTCTTCCTCAGGACGTTGAGCTCCTTCTGACGAATAGCCAGGACCTTTTCCTTGAAGGAATTCTCCCAGGCGTACAGCTTCAGCACCTTGATGCCGTTCAGGATCTCATTCATCAGTTTAATCCGGGAGTCCTTGTGTTGCATCTGCTCCACCTGGCAGACGGTGAGAGCAGAGGCAAGGTCTAAGAAAAGACCCCAGTTCTTTATTCATGAACGGCTAGAACTAAAACGACGGGGAGAGGCAGGTAGCATGAATGATGCAAAATGTTGCATGACGCATGGCTACCTTAAAGTCAACAGTGATTCATAACTTACCCCCGAAAAAGCCTTTGTGCCAAGCACAGCTAAGCTAAGCTAAAACTGACAATAAACAAATATCTCTTGGCATTAGCCAACTACAATTTCAGGATCAAATTGAACTTCATTGCGTGATTGTATCAGTTAGATATCTTCAAAATGTGATTCTCCGATGGTCCGTACCTGGTAGGCACGTGTCTTCATGGCAATGACTGCATTTAAAGGGATCAGCAGGATCATGACGGCCACTCCTGCCAGCACGGACGGGCCCAAGTTCTGAAAGACATGTGCCGATTCTCGATTGTTAATATAGGCATAAAATATTTTATGCCATAATTTGGGGACTATTGAGAGCACCTGAATACAAACCAGACCCACTTAATTTGAAAAGAAAACAAAATTGTACATGTATAGGTCACACAAGTGTCCATTTGTAACATTAGATATTTACACAGAGAGATATTACAAAGAAAGATTTTTTATAACTTTAATCAAATTAGCATCATATAAGCTTGTTTTCTGAATAGCGCCTGTAACACGTCTGGTTAATATATAAAAATATACAGTACCTCCCAGGAAAAAATCATTTTGGTAGCATGAAGCTCGTAAGCCCGTAAAAATCCATAAATTAGCCGCATCATTGTTTAAGCTGCATTATTCAAAGCATATGAAAAAAAGTAGCAGCTAATAGTCCTGAAATGATGGTACTTTGGTGGAGGTCGGAGAAGCTCCTTGTCACAATATCGTGTTTGGAACGGTCACATGCAAATAATGGATTGGTGCTTAAAGATTAAAGGGAACACAAAAACCGTCTCTTTGTGCAACTGATGGATCATTTACCCGAAATCCCCTCCCCATGTATAATCCCTGTTTCTATTCGAGGGCTTCCTAATTTGATATATTTGTTACGGCTAAATGTGGGATATGACGTCCTTATTATGACCGAGCGTTTGTGGCGTTTCCTGCTCTTGTCCCCTTCTACCCCTGGGTTGGATTATGAACAGACGTACCTGCCAGAGGAAATAGAGCGCCAGCATGATCTGAAGAGGAGCAGACCACAGCATGTTGAGGAAGGTGGTGAGGTCCATGAATCGCTGAGCATCCACAGACATCAGGTTAACCACCTCCCCCACGGTGGATGAACGTTTGGCAGCGTTCGTTATCACCAAAGCCTGGGAGAGACAAAATAAAGTGCTTGGTTGTAAGACGGCTGAAAGTTTGCGAAATACTGCTGTGAGCTGCTAGAAGATAAAAAAATGTAACAAAGAAAATAAATAGAACATCATTTTAACACAGGATTTGCACTTCTGGATGTTTTAGTTTGGTAGCCAGAGCCAGGTATCTGATGGAAAAGTGCGTACCTTCCTGTAGATGGCGCCGATGAGAGCAGTGCGTACATTCATGCCGGTGACGAAACAGTACTGGAAGTGCTGGTGCAGGATGAGGGTCTGCAGGAAGGCCGTGAAGAACATGAGGAAGGCCAGCGAGTAGCCCCACCAATCGGGAACGCCCTTCTGATTGGTAAATGAGATCAGCATTCTGATGGGGTAAAGGGTAAAGACAAGGGGGGATTTATTTAACTTTCAATCTCTTGGGCCTGACACGTCGGTCAGACTCCCACCCCTCCCTACGTCCCCTTGAAGGGGGTCTGGCAGTTTTGGCTCACAGCTCAGCCCCCCTGATGGCAAACCCGTAAAAAGAAAACAAAAAAAACCCTCAACACTACGCAGTCAATGATCGCTGCAGATGATTTTGTAGACAGTCCTGATCCGGAGGGCTGGAATAGTCATGGCGTGAGTCTTATTTAGTATGCCTTGCAAGATGGACCTGCTGGGGGGAAGCAAGCAGAGCCTGCAGCTCCTGATTCTCTCTGGAGGGGGCCAATCTGCTTTGCCTCAGGTGCATTTTGGTTGCTTGGTTAATCATTCCAAAGAGAGTTGGCTCATGCATTGGTGCGTGCGCACGATATCCACCAGTGACGAGAAAAGCTCAATTCAAGAAGCTGTCAATGTGTAGGAAGGTGATGATGATTATGATGAGCATTATCACATGTTTTACTGAAACCAACGCTGGTCTTCTGTGATTTAAAACTAAAATCTGCTGGAGAAATTAAGAAAACGATGATCTTGAAAGGACTCGAGAACCCATGAAACCGCCAAATGATGTCCTGCAGTTGTGCTGCTTCATGGCCTATAATAGGCCTATGATATGTTTATAACAATGTCTCAACTGATTGACCCTGATCCAGACGGGATCCAGGTTGGAGAACCTCTTCATTTACCCAATGAGGGGAACATCATACCCTGTTTCATCCAAATCTTAAAAAAAAAAAAAAACGTTTCCTTGCTACAATGCTTTCCTTTCAGCCCATTTTTCCCCAACAGTCACTAATACCCGCATTAGGCCTTGTTTGACTCCCAACATGTCGGCACTTGACCTGAAGTGACTTTGGTGGGAATCACGATGGGCCTTATCATCGCCGTTTTTCAGTTTCTGGCTTTATTATTCTACATATATTTTATAAATTTGGTTCATTTCTTTGCTTGAATTTGAATAAAAAGTACCTAGATTTTTTACAATTAAAGTCCAATAACTGATTTTAAGAAGGAGATGTGCTGAAAGAGTCACTGGAACTCTAATAAATTCATTCAGAATAATAATTTGGTTCCAAATATTGAAATTAGGTATCATTTTTCACGGATTTGTGTGAAAGACTCGAACAACTTACATCTGCTGGGTTGCCACTGATTTAGATCAGTTGAAAATACAAAAATGCATCTCAGAGCAACTTATTGTTTTTTAATAGAATAGAATGAAAAAAAATCACATTTGTTTTAAGCAGACAGCGACACAAATCATGAGGTCCATGAGGAGTGTGGCAGTGCGGCATTCGTCACAGCTCTACCAGGATTATAGATAATTCAGTCACATGGAAACTAAATCAGATAAAAAGTTCTACGACATTTAGATGATTCGACCCCCCCTCAGTCGTAACGAAAGGGACCGCTGTCTGGCAGTGTCGCGCAGCGTAAACATTGTGATGAATTGCTTTCGTCAGCCGCATGGGCATGACGAACGACGTCAAGGAAATCTGTCAATGACCGCGATTCCAGATCAGACACAGAAGAAGACTTTGAAAGAGCAGCTGTTGACAGATCAGGGTTGTTGAAGGTCTGAAGAGAAAACATATTTACATAATGGCTTCATGCTGAGCAACGAATAACTGCAGGGCTGAACTTGTGTTATTCATACTAGGTATGGATTTTGTTCTGGACGTTGGTGAGTTTACATAAGGACACAAGTTACGATTTTCACTTAAATCAATCTCCCTCCTCCTTAAGTCACTCATCATGTTTTTTAACCATTGATCTTTTTCTCCTTGAAATACCATATTTAACTGTATTTAATGTTGTTGTGAAATCAGAGTCCCTGAAATGTGTGGGTGAATAAAAAGGTTAATACAAATGGCCTGAAAATCCACAAGAAATAGAGAAATATAAACTACTAAGAACTACTGGTTTGATGTAAATCTTAAAATAACAAATAAAATTTCAGGATAACATCAATTGTGGTTAACATTTCGATTGGACTAGGTCTGCGTATGTGTGTCTGTTTGTGTGTGTGTCTGCAACATAAAGTGCACACGCACATCAACTTCTCCCAAGGGGTTGAGGGATCACGAGTCTCTGGCTTTTTTATTTTGGGTGATGGAATGTGAACATTTTCAGAATCCATGCCCTTTATGTGTCTGGCCCTTGCAGCGATATTAATATTCTAGGCTGAATTTATGTTCTAGGAAGATTATTTTTTCTTGAACAAGTTTAAATGTTCCCCTCAAACTGAAAAACAATAAATTGACGTCACAGCATTCGCAAATTTATAGTCACTTGTGACTTCGCTCTGACTCAGTGCTCATACCCTCCAGGACTTTATAGTCTCCTTGAGGCTGAAATGTGAAGATAAATAAATGAACAAATAAATGAAATTGCAAATGTGATCCACCTTTTGACCCCACCCACTCACTGACCACCCTCCCTATGAGGATACACTAACCAAACCAGGGCAGTGAGGTTACTCTGTGGAATGGGGGAAGCATGGAAGCACAGTGTGCAAACCCCTGACCTCCCCCTCCATCCCCCCTTTTCGATAACACAGGAACAATGAGCGGCCGCTGGGGTCACCTGAGCAGCTGAGGGTTGACAAAGGTGATGATGTCCTGTAGCAGCTTGTAGGCCGAGCCGATCAGGAAGTAGGGCCCGAAGGCTTTGATGAGGGCGCGTAGGAAGGACGGCTGGCGGGGCTCCGCTTTGGGATTGGACAGAAGCACTATGACTTCATCCGGGCTGCTTTCGCCCCCGCCTCCCGTGTGGTTGGTGGTGGACGGAGGCGGCTTGGAGTAGACGGCCTGAGTGGACATGCTCTGCTCGCTGGAAACGGAGAGGACGTGGGAGAGAAACACAGGGGAATAAGCCAGAAGGTTACACGAGGGCAGGAATACATGTCGGCTTTATCCACAAAAGCCCCTCTGTGTGTACGTGTGTGTGTGTGTGTGTGTATGTGTTTGTGTGTGTGCGTGTGTGTCTGTGTGTGCGTCGGGGGGGGGGGCATAAATCAGTGCAAACACAAAAATTATGATCCTTACAAATAACTGCATGATAATGCCTTCCAACGATAAGAAGCCTGTCCATATGAAAAGAGAAAGGCTCAAACGCCATGGAAACCATGCCACACTCGGACAGACACTTTGAGATGTGATGTCCTTTTCGAGTGTCGGCACTCCCTACCTTGCGTACTTTCAGCACTCAACCCGTCCCCGTAACTCACACCTGAGTCAAACTGAAACTGAATCAAACTGAAAGGGACCTTCAAATCAAGAGACTGCTCTTGGATGTGGCACTAAAAATAAGATGAAACGAAGCTGCCCGTTTAGTGCAGCTCAACACATAGACAAATGCAGAGATCCTTTAAACATTTGCTGTCTCCCACTCGTCAGTGTTGCTGAGAGGATGCCTGCTGATACCTATGCAAATTCCCTACTCCCGATTCCACCTGGGGCTTTTCCTATCCACCTTAAAAGGAAATGATTGATCTACTAAGTCATGCCTTTCAATCTACTATTTTGTTTTTTTAAAAAAAATTTCGTGTCCCTCAGCTGTGCATCCTTGGAGATAAGACGGTAGTGAGACATGACAGGTTGGTATTGCTCAATGTCAGAATCCATTGCATGCTGTATAGACTGCAAATATAATTGGTAATAGCGCCATTTTATAGACAAAGTTTGTAGATGTGGTATCTATCCATCCAGAGAGATGGATCTCTCCGTTTCCCTCCCCTTTTCCTTTAAAAATTAGTTTTTACTCCCTTCAACTGCTGTTCGAAGGCCCACTTCAGATCTTGAAGCTCATAGAGGAGAAGCATATTTTAATTGTTGGCTAGACTAAAAAAATGAGCCTTTAACTCGGTAAATGTTGACATGGTATTTACATGGATGGGGTAAACACAGACTTGTTCATTTGCGCCCAGCTTCGTCGTCAGTTTTAAATCTCATAAGGAGAAAGTGAATCACTGCAGCAGCAAGTACTTGCTTTGTTCCTTGGGGTACTCGCCACAGATTTAATCTGGAAAGCCTCCAGGTTTTCAGGGAGAGAAACGCATCGGGGACTGTCTCTGAAAGCAGCCAAACACGCAGGGAAAGCGAACAATAATGAGGCCGGCAGACGACAACTGCCAGTGAATGTGGCCCAACAAAAACAGATTACGCCAACAACAACTGAAAAGGTCTAATTGACTCACTGGATATCGTTTTACACTTGGCTCTCAATGAGAGCCAAACTGGCAGGAAAACTGCAGCAGAACGGAGGTCAGAGGGTTCTCTCATATTCCTTTCTCCCATGGCACACTTATCAAAGCCAATTTCTCTGATCACAGACCAAAAGGCCTTGATAAAATTTCAGAAAAAAACGGAAAAAAAGAAGCTGAAAATATGTTATGAAGGTTTAATAGAAGTTTTTTTTTTTTTTAAAAGCAGCGGCTGGACTTCCACTACAGACACCATGTCACACATACAAGGGGAGCAGCCCTCTGAGAAAACATCATTTCCTCTGCACTGTGAAGGAAACGCGAAGGCCAGCTGACCGCGGCAAGATTTGTCACGGGGAAGCAAAAAGAAGTAAGCAGCACAGATGGCAGCGACAGGAAAGCGTACGGGTCCTTCCTGACGCTGCAGTTTGTTACTGGTTACGCACCAAAAACCAAAATGTTATGTCTCATCTGGTTGCCTTTCACTCACTTCTGCAAACATTTCCACGCTAACCTGGCACTAATGTTATGTAATTGGGAGACCAGGTTAATGCGGCGTAAAGCTGGGGGGTTAAAGTCAGGTCAAACACTCCCGAGGGTCTGTGCAGCCTGTACAGATGGTCCGCAATCAAATGAGCAATGGCTTTATTTTTATCTCCTTGTAAAACTACATCCGATTAAATGCAAAATTGCCAGATTATTTTAATTATACAATTTTAATAGTCACATCATGAAAGTAGTGTTTTACTTATAAAGACTATTTTATATTTAACTTTTTGTGAAACAACATAACACGAATGAAAGCAAATTCATCTAATTGGGGGATGTGAAGAAAACATTTTTTAAGAAAAATGTATCATCTACAGCAAAAAGAAATCAGAAAAATTATATTTACCGAAATTTCGACTACATCTGACACACACAACTAACAGGTAGAAATGTATCAATTGAAGAATTTAAACATGATTCGACATATTTCAGGGGTT
This sequence comes from Fistularia tabacaria, assembly GCA_901007705.1. NCBI lineage: Eukaryota > Metazoa > Chordata > Actinopteri > Syngnathiformes > Fistulariidae > Fistularia > Fistularia tabacaria. Next base: position 108,492 of record CAAKHD010004874.1, read on the forward strand.
TATATCAGCATGACATACATAAATCTAAACTAATCTCCCAAAAGGTACAGAATTAAATATCTACAACTGACATTTGACGTGTTAGTCTTCGTTGACAAATGTAAGTGGATAAATGTGATCACTGACCAGCTGAGTGATGTGCAATAACTAGGTTATAGCCCCCCTCAAATTACCTGCTCTAGCCCGATTGCTCTCTGAGTTGTGTTTCCCTGTGCATGATGTCAACACAATGGCCATTTGTCCTTCGGGGAAATTTCTGGAAACAACCGAGACGATCGAACCGAAACGTTTTCAATGTTGTTGTGTCATGGAAACGGACCTCCTGGACTTGGCCTGCTCCTTCTCCCACTCCTTCAGCAGTTTGGGCACCATCGCCTTGGAGCTGTCACGCCGGTTCAGCGACCACAGGTCCTTGGACTCCAGGGGCATTTTGTAGCCTTTGATGGCCATGCTGGAACACAGAAGAACACAGTTCAGTGAACGCATCATTAATGAGCGTCCAGATAGGCAAACATCCTTTGCTGGTCGAAATATGACTGCAACTTAAATTATCTCTCAGGGACAATTTTGTGAAGAATTGCTTCCCACAAAGTGACCTGATTGAGTTTCCCAGATTTCACTAATCACCATTTATATACTCCAGGGTCGGGTTTCACCGGGAATTGGCTTGAGATATTTCCCGGTACTAGGGAGAGATTAGCTTACAGGATGTAACAGAAAGAAGCTGCTGTGCTAGAAAGGAAACGACGAAGAAGTTCCTAAACGGTTACATTGCGATCAACTGTTATAACAAAATCAAAATAGTATTTATCTACTGAAAATATTTCTTTAAAGGTTTAAAATCCACTGGCATGCACTCAAGCTATATCACTGTAGTGGTGAGAACAACATAGACAAATGACTGATGGTGTGGCAGAGAGCAATGGGAACCCACCTCGTGAACCACCAGAATGTCATTGTGGACAAAAAGCCAGCGGTGCTTTCAGGACAGGGATTCTAAAGATAAAGATGAAGAGTTAAACACGGCTGAACACTTCTTAGAGCAGCCAGTAAGACCCGAGCTCTGTACATGAGCAGAGGAAAATTGAGGAAATTAAATCCAATAGATATTGATAACAATTTGCAAAGCACTATACCAGTTGGACAACATTCATCCAAGCATTAGAAGATATAAGCATTAATAAACACAGACAAATGCCAACCACAGTTGGTTGTTTAACTCACGGGGTCCGTGACAACCGTGGAGAAGAGAGGCGGCTTCTCATTGAAGCAGCAGAGGATCAGCTCTAAGGCCACCAGCCCGAAGTAGAAGTAGAACGTAGTGAAACGCAGTCTGTCGGTCACTTCGTCCTGAAAGAAATGACATCATGAAGGACAGTGGTCGGACAGAGTTAGACCGATTTAAATCCATGGATTAGCGACACTACAATGATAAAACTCGGCAGACCTCTGCTGCAGCATATACATTCACACAACGTGGGCTGGCTCTTACATGAAACACCGATACAGACACATGAATACCCAACAATAAGTATAAGATGCTACATTGATTTACCATAACGAAGCTTAAAGCTGTGTTAAGGTAATGTGACACTAATCTTTGACACCAGATGGACACTTGGTAGGTATTCCCTAGGGATGGAGCAGAACTGTTTTTCATTAAATGATGGAACATATACACAGGAAGTCCTTGGTTTATGGTGTCCTCGACCTTCAGCGTTTCAGGTTTACGTTGCCATCTTCCATCCATCGTCTTCTGCTTATCCTGCACTCTGGGGCACACCCTGGACTGGTCACCAGTCAATCGCAGGGCCACATATACAAATAAACAACCATTCACTCACTCACTCATTCGGGGCAATTTTCAATTTTTTTTTCCAATTAACATACTGCATGTTTTTGGACTGTGGGAGGAAACTGGAGAACCCGGAGGAAACCCACGCAGACACGGGGAGAACATGCAAACTCCACACAGAAAGGTGCCCTTGTCGGAATCGAACCAGGGTCCTTTGTGCTTTGAGGCTGAAGCACTAACCACTGCACCACCGTGCCGCCAGTTGCCATTTTCCATTAATTAATTTAAAAAGTGTTGTTTCACCATTCTTACATACAGTGTTTTCAAGGTAAAACAAACTTTGCGCTACAACTACGCCGAGCAGACAAATATGACAAGCGGAGCAGACAAATATGTCGTCATGTGGCACAATACGAGGAAGACGGCTTTCTTTACATTCGGCGGTCATACTATCTTATGTATCTGTTGTTTTCTGGAAGTGTAAGTCTTTTTTTAATTTCTTCTTCATTTTGACTATGCAGTGTTTTTATGTCCTAGATTATGATTTTTCCACTGTGCTAACATAGGTGAACGTCATATTTACATATGTACAGAATGTGGCTTCCAGAAAATCGTGTTATGTCACGCTGTAGGAGCGGAATACCTACGTAAGTCGAGGACCTCCTGTATACATATATTAAGAGATAACAGTCCAGTTTCTGCTGGTTTATGAAATATTCATACTGATATTCATACTGCACTGAAAAGTACAAGCACAAAATTCATATCTAGTATTCATCATCGAGTTCCCTCATTCCTTATCTATATAAACACAGAGAACTTAAATAAGGACCTCGATAACAGCAGATTAAAAAAAAACAATCTCCGTCGTGATCCTGGACAAGAGCAGATGCTGAGCCGTGCGAGCGACGTCTCCAGGGAGGGATCTTCTGACGGTCTTCCTCGCGGAACACAAGGCCCTGAATAGATTGACTTCTTGCCAAGCGGCTGCACTTCTGACCTCATTTACACCCTCGCTAATCCAATTAACCATTACGAACCCCAGTTTCTTTTATGCATGTTATACTGACCAAGGGAAAAAAAAAACAACAACTTTTTAATGTTTCCTTTGTTTATGGAAGTTTTCCCCACTGGCCGATATCATGCCTGATCCAAACCTCCCTTCATGAGGGAAAAAAAGCAAAACGAAATAGAAAGAAGTAGGATGCCGTCCCAGTTTCCAAGATTACAACACAGTCGATATACAATGTCCCTCCTAGCCCAATACCTCCAGTCTTGTTTTCAGGAAAGTCCCCCCATTTTCTATCTTCAACAACTAAAATCAAAGAATGTCACAGTGCTGTCGAGTCACTTGGTCCTATTGTTAGCTTAAAAAAATGTATTCCAGCTTGTGCCACTTTAGTTGTTTCAAATCCCCCGCCTCCCCTTTTCACTTTAAAATATTAGGCACCAAATAACATGTAAAAGAAGCAAATAGTCCATCACATATGGACAGATATTTTGCAATGAAATAGCAATTTCAGCCTCAGTAGTAGAATGTTTTTGGGTCATTAATCGGCTTCCTTCAAGAAGAAAAGAGACTTATTAAGGAGGCTCGTAACTTTCACAGATTAGAGCTCTGCGGTGTTGAAAGCCAGAATTCTCCCAAGCACCTGCCAAGCAGGGACCGAGTAGTATTTATAAATACCCAGGAACTTATGACGGCCTACTTCTGGTATGGAGCAGCTCCACAATTTGACCTCGCAGACGCATTTTTCATCCTCTTTCAAGCTTGTCCCTGACGCCGCAGTGTACGCTTGTTTTGTTCGCCGCCAGCCGCAGCTCTCTCAGTGAGCTGTGCAGCACCAGAGGTGAGATGAGTATCCTGTAAACAACGGACACCTACTTTTCCCTCTCCCTGCTGTTTGCTCAGTGATGTCCCGGGCTGACCTCTGAAAAAAACATCCCCTTACTGTAAACTCCCATGCAAGTACAGAGGCAGCAAAAGCAGGAGGGAGAGTGTGTGTGTGTGTGTGTGTGTGTGTGTGTGTGTGTGTGTGTGTGTGTGTGTGTGTGTATGCATGCATGTGAATGGTGAGCGACAAGGTTGACCGTTCAAAACTAATATTCCCAAAAAGGTTATTTGAATGGAAACTGCTTATTTTCAGCAGCTTTGCATCATTACCATTCAGGTGATCAAGGCTTAGCTTCGCTTCATGTTGTCTGCAACCTGATTGGTTTGCCGGCAAGAGTTGTCATGATTCGTCACTCCAAAATCCCCATTGCTTGTATGAGCAAACATCCAGCATAAAACATGCAATCGTGAAACTTTGACGGACATCATCCCATCTGCTCTTGTCGCAATCTCGATTTCAAGAGCAAGAACAAGAGAGCAACGGACAATTTTATTTACATTTGTGGAATTTGTGGAATTTGTGGAAATTGTATTTTGTCAAGGTTTGTGAAATGGCTGAGTTTATATGAAAGTTTTATTCTCATATTGATTGTAGCCCTTGTAATTAATCTAATCCAAGTGATCATTACACATTTAGGACAACATGATTATTAACTTGATGTTAACATGACAAGTTAAATGCAGTGTCCTGATGTGACCTTGGATTTACTTCTACTTGAGGAATTTTCAATGTGTTTCTCCAGAGAGAGTCTTGGCTTTCGTCAAGACAGAGCACACAATTGGGGTTTAACCCCAAGCAATTTAAGCAGATGTCAAATCAACCCAAAAAAAAGAACAGGTTTGGAGGCTAGGCCCTGTTCCTGTAACTTTTAGATACAGAGAAGGTGGTTGGCATGGATAAGAATCTGTGGGTGGCCACGAGCTGAGAGATGATAACAGACTGACATCCAAAAAGTCATCTGAGGGCAGTGTATTCTCACCTGACTGGATGCCTGCAGGATCTTGGAGCGGAAAGGCACAATGGCACACAGCACAGACAGGAACCAGAAGATGAAGAGGACCCCTGAGGACTGGACCCCACGTAACCTCTCGAACTGGATCAGAAAGGTTGCCAACAGCTATGAGAGGGGGGATGGAGGGTAATACATAGGAAAAGGAAAAGCAAAAGAAGGCATCGGGTGAGAATGAGCCACGGCTTCAACTAAAATCACATAGATGAGCGGATGGGCTATGGTGAATCTAAGAGAAAGTTTCCGGATGAACAAATCTCTCTGCGTTGATTGGTGACTCTTCACAAATCTGCCTCAATAAAATGGCATAATGAAGCACAGTGGGCATTTTCCAAATTTATAGAGACCATTATAACTGAGCTGTCATCCAGACATTTCTGCTGCAGCTGTTGGCTCCTTTTGAAAAAAAAAAAAAAGAGGCTCAGTTGTATTACTATGGTATGCAAATCAGTGTGAGCATCATTTTCTCAGCTGGCACCCAGAGGCTAATGGAGACTTCAGAACAAGTGAACTGTAAATGTAGAAAAACAATTTCAACTAGTAAATACGCTCTTTTAAATGCTACAAGTTCACGGAATACACGGTTGCAATGTGTTCAAAACATATTTAACAAATGCATATGACAATGTAACCGCATAAGTCACGGTGGTGGTATATCCTACTGGAAAGTGTACCACCGTCGTGATGTGGAAATCCCAGGTTGAACCTTAAGTTACCTCACTAACCCACTAATCCTGCTTCGTGACACAGACCCCAAGCCCAAGAAAGTATCACTGAGGGCATATGAGGTAAACCTCAGTCTGACTGGGTCAGTACTTCCTGCTGACTGTTCCTTTGTGTTATAATCTGGGTTAGACTTGCTGCTCCAGGGTTTTTCTGGCTTTTATGTGACCTGACATGGCCTTCATGAGACCTGTGACTCTTAACTCTTTCCAGCGGGCTTTGGTTTTACCCGTTGAAGAACTGTTCAAATCCAGGATCAACCCAAAAACATTGATCTGTTGGTTTCACTCAAGTGTTCGCGTTAGTACCTTTAGAATATGAGCAGGACCTTGCGTTTCACTGTCATAACCCAAAGTTTACATGTACATTCATGAGATGCAGTGCTGAAGGTTTAATCTATTAATCCAGCAGTTGATTTGCGGATTTAGAGAAAATCAAATGAGTAAACCCGTGAAGACAATTGAAATTAAGATCTTTGTATTATAAAGCGGAGCCCTAGATATGCACCCGGCAGTTCTGAGCAGTGCAATTTCAGTTGGCTAATGCTGGGTAAGGCTGACGAAACATGGGAACATAGTAAAGTTTGTAACCCTTTCTAAGACTAAGGCCAAACATATTTGGTTGTTTAGTATACGTTCACTGTACACATCATCGGTGAGAGTGATGGCGAATTCCACCATGTTGTTCCCCCTTGTCTTGTGCTGCTCCAAAACCAATCGGTATGTAGCGGACAAGTTACGTATTTCTAGGGGAAATAAAATACTTTCTAAAGGGTGATCTTTGTTCAGACAAGGGTTTATAAATATTTGGTAATAAATATATCCATCCATCGTCTGCCGCTTATCCTGCACTCAGGGTCGCAAGGGATGCTGGAGCCTATCCCAGCTGTCATCGGGCGAGAGGCAGGGTACACCCTGGACTGGTCACCAGCCAGTCGCAGGGCCACGTGTAGACAGTCAAACATTCGCGAACCCACTCATTCATTCGGGGCAATTTTCCCAGTTTCTTTTTCCAATTAAGCTGCTACATGTTCTTGAACTGTGGGAGGAAACTGCAGAACCTGGAGGAAACCCAAGCAGACACAGGGAGAACATGCAAACTCCACACAGAAAGGTCCCCTTGTCGGAATCGAACCAGGGTCCTTCGTGCTGTGAGGCCGAAATGCTGGACCATACAGTTTACCGATTCATTCAAACATCATCAAAAAATCTCGAGATACAGTAAGTAGCTGTTAAAGATGATTGATCTTACTTACAATAACTCAAAATCAGCATTATCTTGAATTTTACCATCACTGGTCATAATTACGCAATGTCAAGCAATTATTTTTAGTTGCTAACAAAGTAGCCTTTGTGGCGCCTTTTCTCTTGTCAGACTATTTCATCAGATAGCATCTCTTGGCTGTGCGTTCTCAGTGAGCTGTCATTTGCATAGAGCAGTAAAGTTACTTGTATTTCCTTATGTCACAGTAACGGAACTACCAACATTCTCTCGAAGATAAAAAAAAATGTTTATACTTATGATTATAACACCAAGGAAGATTTTAGGACACAAATACTTAGGTATACTGTATATAAGGGAACTTCCTGTTCCTGACTGGTTTTGAAGCATATACAGTATGGTTTCTGTGGACATACCATGGTCATGCCAAGCACCAGTGGAGTTATAAAGTATATGGGCGGCTGAGTGAGCCCCTGCTGGAGCTCGTAAAATGTGTAGAAGAGGTCTGTCCAACACAGGATCCACAGCAGCAAGCCGAATGCCTGGTGGGGTGGGAGTGGGGTGGGGGACGGAAGTGAAAGGAGAGACAGTGAGAAAACCAGAAATGAATGCTTTTAAACAGGGAAGTAGGAGATAATTAACAGGTTGCTGCGTCAATGGATTAGACAGTGTGGTTATTGTTTGGTTTTTTTTTTGGACAGGACGACACTGATTATTTTGCCTCGTAACCATGTCGATATGAATGCTAATATATTCAGAAGAATCATGATGTGTGGGACACTATTAGAGACATGAGTGAAACTGTGTGTCAAAGCCAAATGGACTGAGTGGATTGATTGTTGCATTTTCTTCTCATGAATATTGTAACTACATACATCAGGCAGAAAGACGCAGGGAAAACAAACAATCGCAATGATGCAGAAAACATATGAAATATACAGTGGCTCAGAGCGATGCGACTTGACAAAACACACATCTCTGTCATCACAGCATGTCACAAAATGTACAGCAAATATTTAACCATATATTTAGCCTTAGCACAGCGACTGGATCAGACCACAAGTGGAGTGTTAGCTGAGCTACAGCGACACACACTCCAAACACTTGTCAGTGCCACAGTTTATGACCCATAATGCAAAGCTAGTCCCTCAGTGGAAAAGGAGTATGAAACGACATTGCATAGTGTGCGATACGCACATGTGGTAGCTCTGTGGCTCCTACTTTTTGTGCCATTGGGTTGGCGAATTGTTTACAATAGTTCCTCAAAATGGCTGTGTTTTCCAAAGCTGCCATTTCCGAGCAATGGTGAGGGGTGCCATAAAAACTTCATTTTTATGGCATTTGAAGTAGTTTTACAACATTTTTGAACTCATTCTTTGACAAACCCTCACGCAACGCTAAAGGCAACAGAACTGGGAGTAAATAAAGGTTCGGGGTGTAGCTCGTATATGAATACGGATACGGCTGGAGCCTTCTCTCCGTCCTTTACATTCATTTTGTGCGGAATTTTTGTACATTTTCAGGAAGCTTACAGATGCGTAGCCAAACGCAGCACATGGAACAACCAGGGAGAAGAATTCTTCTTCCATATTTTGAGATGTATATAATGGCCGCACAGACCAACTACTATGCTACCTCTTATTGTTTCTTTCTTAGAATGTAGATCATCACAAGCTCGTCCGCCATTGCCAGGTTTGTTATTGTCTGAAACGGAACGCAGATTTTCAAACTTGGACTTGAACTCTGCACTGTCCTCTAGAGGATGTAGGACTTTTATCAGCCATGGCAACATAAAGCATGCATGGGATGTATGCGTGCAATGATGTTTGACGTTTGAAATGGACGTGCCAATTTACCTACGTAACGTTACCTTAAATGAGCCCTTAAACTGAAAACGAGTTGATAGCAGAGTTCAAAAGGGCAACCATATTGGTTTGAACCAATAGAATGGCAATCACTTATAGCAATCAGGATTGGGAACTAGATTACAAATTTAATAAAGCCAAATTGACCGAGTATGGCTGATGGTACATTGAACGTGCCTCAGGGGCAAATGTTCCCAAGTCCCCGTCTTCTAATGGCTAATTTTAAACTGGATAGGTAGGAGGGTAGAGGTAGAGGGTACTAGACTTTTGATGAGGTGAAAGAAGGACTTGACCAATTTCAATAGTTTCTGAATCTGTGCCATGAAGAATTAACACTTCAGCCAAAATGGATCCAACAAGGAGAAAATTATGATGAATCTAATTAAGTGTTAGGCTCATGGTAACCCTCGGCATTGGTCCACGCTTGTCATCATTTTGTAAAAAAAAAGGGAAAATCTGTAGTTCCATAGAATATATACAAAATACACACAAAGGACAGCTAACAGACTGCCAGGCTATTTTGATGTTACATAAAATAAAATAAAAATTATAGCCCAAGCGTTGGATGCATGTTGAATCGGCGTGTTGAATCGGCGCGCAGTCTCACCGTCTTGAATCTGTTCATTATGGACATCATGATGTAGCCTTTGTTGTTCTTCTTTAGGTAGAAGAGGTAGAAGGGGCTGACAGCCCACAGGTAGATGCACGGCAGCCATGACAGCACTGTGAGTTGAAAGCACTGCGGGAGGTCAGGCTGGTTGGTGTGGAGCGTCTGGTTGGCTACCTGCGCAAACACAAGAGGGCAAACAAATCTTGAGCTACGTCTCTTTCGATGGGCCTCCGGTAATTTCAGTCTGACCCTTTCCTTGCTGCTTTCCGAGTTGATGATGTCCTTCACCTGACACTTGAAAGAACATGATGGATCCGTCTTCACACATTTACAATCTAACTTGACACCATGAGTGAAACATGAAAGCTGTAACAACTAGGAATTCCACTCTCACCATTGGCAAAGACTAAAAAATAAGTTAAAGGTCATGATAAAAGCAGCCCGTCAACATTCCTTTTACAATAGGATATGTATGTCAAACCAAGCATACACACACAGATATACATGATATGTATGCTTGGTTTGTTTGTACATTGCGGCAGGGTAATTACTGCATCTGGTACAACCTTTAGTAGTCTGCTAGAATTTCATCAAGTAAACATTTACATGTAAAACCCTCTCAATAGTCAGGTGTCGTGACAGAAGATAAATCAGGACAAAACATGAAAAAAAAACTTGTGTTCAGAAACAATGTGGAAACAATGATAGATGCAATGGTTAACAGATTGTATTTGTGTTACAACATTGTAGCGAGGAGCAGAGATGTAGGTGTAGTGATTGGTGACGCAAACCCAAAAGCTCATGGGAATGTTTCACCTCCTCTCACTTATTCATCCTCTAACAATGTTTTTGCCACATAATTGGTTATGACATCTGCAACGTTGTGGAGAAATCATATTGCCGGAGAAGCATCATGATGAACTGATTTCTTTTCAAGTCTTTTCAAGTCATGTCATAGAATTTCCAGTGAATCAAACACTCCTCTTTTTTCAGTAATCTGGTTCAAAATCACAGTCAAGTGCATGTCAAGATTTGTAAGCAACTTCAAAATGTGTCATCGTCAAATGCTTTATAATTTAAAGTTAAGATTTGATGATTTTGAAAGCAAATAAAATACTAATGGATGATGGATACACTGTCAAGCCTTACCACTGAACCATAAGTCCATCCCGGGAAAAAAAGTTAACTGTAATGGCTCCAACCATCTCGAATAACTCATCAGCTCCAAATTCATTAGAAGAAAGAGGAGGTGTTCTAGCATGTTTGAATATAATGAGGCAGCATCTCCTGTCTGAGTACAAAATCAATGATATCAATACAAATCTCATTCTGAATTAAACGAGACAGCACTCACCTCTATCGGCATAAACGGAATGTGACCACTGCTTGTTGAAAATGAAAGAACCTGTATACCTAAAAAAATAAAACAGGGCAAAAAATAATATAATTTTCCTTGCACACAAAAAGCCCCCCTGTCAGTGTCGTAGATGAAAGATACCGTCAGATGCCCGTATGTTGAGAGGATCATCTGCGAAAACAGTTGCTCTACTGTGGAATTATGTCAAAGCTTGTCAAGTTTTCAAGGTAACAAGCTGTATTCCTTTACGCCTGTATAGTTTGTTGGAGCCCAGCTTTTGTTACAGGCACGATGTCGAGCCTTGGCATGTCTTCATCATTTCACTGGCTACGTTTGATCACAACACAGTCTCTTATTACTTTATTGAACAGCAGGTGAAGCTAACGTTGGGTTCTGTGCATACCCCGGTGGCAAATTAGAAATATTATCTTGACTTACCTCAAAGTTAGATTATGGTTTATTTAGTAACTGTCTGTGATGATTTTCAATGTGCTGCATCTTACACACTTGCAGATTTACATCCAGAATTATGTATTGTCATATATATATATATATGTGTGTGTTTGTGTGTGGGTGCATATTTACATATGTATGTATGCATGTATTTATTTACATTTGCATTTATGTATTTATGAATGTATTTATGTATGTCTGCATGCATGTATGTGTGTATGTATGTATGCATACATGTATATATGTGTCTGTATGTATGTATGTATGTACTTAGTGTATATAAATATCAATATATGCACACACATGTTTCTAAAATCTTTTATCTTACTTAACTTCTTGTAGGTAGCCTAGAAAAGCACCATCAATTCTAGCGTATTATTATCATTTTTAATATATTGTCTTTCCCCTGCATAGTCACAGGCCTTTCAAGAAGGACTCTACAAGGAGGACTTTCAAAAAAATAGCCAGACCATAATGCAGCATCAGTACAAATCAGATAATTAAACATCACTGTTTTTATTCAAAACAGGCCCGGTTGGTCTGAAGATAAACAGCAACATCACTGAGAGCAAACATCATGTGTTATGATATGTTTTATGTAAAACTTTTCCACTGCATTGTATCAAACAGTAGGAATCATTTACTCTGCTGCTGAGGAACAATACGTAAGCGAGCCAGAGGACATCCGGAGGAGTGGGGTAAAGTAAACATGAATCATAGAGAGATGTATCGAGGTTAGCGTGGTTCCCCTGGACAAACAGAGTCATAGGCCCACCCACAGATACAACTTAGGTAAACACAGCTGGCAGCCTTCAGCAGAGCTCTAGACATCACCGTCCTCAGGGGTGGGACCTTAAGGGTTTAATGCTCATACTGGCACTGTGTACTATCATGTTTGGGACAGCTGCGGTGTATTTCAAAATCACCAGCTCAACACACACCTGCAGATCTTGCTTTAAATTATTTAGTCAGAGAGATTCTCACTAGAAATGTGCATATTGGTCAGGCATCTGAAATGTATCGCTACACAGTGACTACTTTTCAAAAGTCACGGACTTTTATTTTTCAACAAGACCCTATTTGTGATAAAATTGTGATTAACAATTTCACTATCTGGATAAAGGTTGTAGAAAAGAAACAGGGAGTCATGTATATTCATAAGGTCAGATTTGTGATAACTCGTCAGATTTCTTCTCTTCAAACTCAAGGGTTACAACAAATGTTTAGCTTGAGGAACTGTTATCCCTTTTGTATTTATTCAGTCAGTCATTGTCTATACTGCTTGTCATGCACTCAAGGTCCCAGGGGGGCTGGGGTCTATCCCAGCAGTCATTTGGCCAAAGTGCCACATAAAGAGACATACAACCACTTATCCTCTCATTCATATTGCATATAGACAAATACACCGTTCACTCTCTTTTTCACACATCTGGGCAATTTAGGGTTTCCAATTAACCTGCTGCATGTTGTTGGACTTTCCCACCGGAGAACCCACAAGAAACAAAAAAAAAGAAGACATGGGGGAGAACATGCAAGCTCCGCACAGAGAGGCCCCCGGTCGGAATCGAACCACGAATCTTCTTGAGGTGAGGTTGAAAAAGTAAATACTGTACCACCAAGTTATCCTTTTATTCCCACCTTTTTCCACGTTCTCCTCTATAAAGACTTCATCTGGTAGATTTATTTCTTTGAGTGACAACAAAAAAATCCCCTGATTGTGCGATTCATAAGGAAACTTCTTTTTTTCTCATCTAATTTTTCAAATGTGATTGTTACCAGAGCCATTTCTCCATGTCTAGCACAACTTCAGAGTCTGTTTTCAGTGATTAGCTCATCAGACAGAAATGCATCCTCCCTTGAAAAATGACTCAAGAGAACATTGAAAAAAACGCTTCAACACTGAACTAATCATAACATCATTCACCTGCTTTTTTTTTTGTGTGTGCATGCAAATAGTCCCACGAGTGACCCTGAAATGTAAAATTTCTCCAACAGCTCTCCAAGCGTGGTTCCCATCAGCTGGATTCGATAGATATACCAATTGTGTGTCCGGAGGTTAATCCTAGTACAAGCAGGTAGGGAAAAACCAGTGATCAGGTGATAGGCTTCTGATCTCTTTTGCAGCCAAAAGTATCAGCTGACAGCATTACTTTCATGACGCTCCTCCTACACACTTTTGAAAACTGAGATATTGTTAAGCTGTGAATGATAAAGAAATTCAAAAATCTAGTTGAAAAACACAAGAATGAGTGAGAAACCAAGAGTTAGTATTCTTACGACAATAAAATGCTGTTTCATGTAATTTCATATTGTATATTTTGATCCCTGGTTGGGTTTGGGAAAAAGTCCTGAGGGCTGAGGCCAGTCCAGCTGGAAGACAGGAGAGAGTAGCTGAAAAGGCTGGTTTCTGCAGCAGGCTGGTTGGAGCTGCCGGTCCAGAAGTCAAACTCACAGTATGCAACAGCCTCAAAGAAATAATGCCTGTCTGTGATTGCAAACTAGAGAAAAAAAAAGGCGCACAAACTGACACGGCGTGGTAGAAAAAAAACATGATCAAGATTTGCAAACCAAGGTGAGATGGGGGAGTGACGTCTCGCTGGTATCTCATGTGTGTTTAGGAGCCGAGAGGTGAGAGATAACAACTGTGACAAGAAGACAGATGGTCTGCTGTCACCAACCTGCATCTGTCATTCAATTTCCACATGAGAGTCGTATTTGTATCTTGGAGCAAGTTTGAAGCCATTATTATAATTTTTCCTTTTTTTTCCAGATGCCTCGAGCGTTTTTGAGTTTGGTGAACGTGGGCCACGTTCAACACTTAAAGTGACAACCGATAAATACAAGGTTGCTTCAGCCAGGGAAACACCGGCAATATTCATTCCCTGTTGTAAGCAGACGTGCTTTGCTTGAATTGAGCATAAAAATGTTTTGCATTCACGTCTATAAACTTGCTTGGGACATTCATTCATTCATTCCTTCCTTCTGTGATTGCAGTAGACAGGGTTGCAAAGGAAAGCTGGCCACTGGGGCTGGAGGCGGGGCTTAACCTGGACCTGTCACCTGTCAATCACTGGACCGCACATTGCGACATCCAGCCGTTCTTTTTCTCATTCATACTGACAGGTAAATTTGTGTCTTCACCTCTGGCATGTTGTTTGACCCTGGAGAGAAGCCAGGGAATGGCAGGGACCCATGCAAGAACAGAGAGAAAATGCAAGCTCTTCGCAACATGCCTGCAATCCCTGCGAGTGTATCTGACTGAGGTCAACACCTGAGTTAAAGTATCAGAGAGAAAGAAAGTGAAAAGGAAACCTAACAGACTCCGGGCATGGAGCACGCAGTCACACTTTGATTTTTTCATTGTCAAAATACTTTGTCCATTCAATCATGTTTGTTTAATTTCTCCCCCAAAAATACACTACAACATGCGTATAATACAGGGCTTACACCTTATGAGTTTCACAGTCGCAGACTCAAAAGTGAAAAAGGAACTCTTAAGAGTCGAACTGGAGTCAGCATGCTCCCGTCATCTCGGTCATTAGGCGTAACGTGGTAATCTTATAGTCTTACAGCAATCATCAATCGGTTTTCTCCGAGTCTTGGGCTTAAGACAATATCAAACTTGTTTGATATTATCATAAGTCTTTCAGTCTTTACGTTGATGCAACACAATCAAAAAAAAATAGAGGAGCTCCAACAGAACTGGAAAAAGGAAACCTTGTAGACTAAGAATAGCCAGAGCGTATTGGCGGCAGAGACGGTATTTGTTGGTGGTATGGATGAATGGGAGCAGCAAAGGACGTCCTAATCAGTACGGAGCATCCAGAAAGAGGAGCCAATGGTGGATTTGTGGGCAGAATAGCCCCGCTTGTATGATGTCAATTCCCCACATATCGCTACTGAGCGGAGAAGGATACGCGATGGACTGAAGTAGCAAAGGCTCTGCAAATACAAGGTAAAAACATTGCATGGGAGAAAAACATTGCTGAAAGAATCTAGTTGTAGTTTTCCATGAGTCATTTCAAAGTCTTTATATGTAAGATCCATGGTCTTTGTAAAATCCGCCTAGTATCAGACTAAAACTCTAAAAACTAGTCTTCAGATGTGAGCTGGTGTGAGATGATTGTTTTACACAAGTTTTTTCCAAATCTTTTCAAAGTCGTTAGATGTTTGGGTGGCATAAGGCAGACATTGCGTCCCACTCCTCGTCTGAAACCGACTGTGCTTATGTAATGCGTCATCCAAGGTGAGCTGAGCTCCAAGAGATCACTGTCAGTATACCAGATCTCATTTGCTAGCCGTTATGCTCCTGTCTGTCTCTCTGACCCCCCGGGCACAATCAACCCCCGACAGCCAAACATTTCCTGCGCCCGAGTCAACATGACTTATAGCACGCAGACCTCAGGGTACACTTGATGCTGATATTTCATCAGCTGTCATTTGCTAAAGATAGCTCCACTCTTACTGACCTTGGGAAATGGGTGAAATTGGATTGCGTCTTTGAATTCCAGTAGATTTGCCGCAACGATCAGGCCAAAGGATCTAATTTGTCAGATGATTCCCTGTACAGATTAAAGATTAAGCAGCAGCATATTCTGGACATATCGTCCCAAGGGCTTCCTGACGATAAATGCTACATTCATATTTATATTTGTTGTGAATTTATCATCTGGTTTTCTTTCTAAAGCAGGCAAACATACTGCAAAGTTTGTCTCATTCCGCCATTTTTTCAGCATCTGCTGTCAGACAGGGTGAAGCCGCCGCCTCTTTCTATGTCTTCGCTGCTGATCGATTGGCGAGCGAGACTGCTCGCCAGGCATCCATCATCCCAAGGCGGTCTGAGCTGAAGGGAGGTTTTTCGCTCGCACCCACGCAGATATAGCCATGAAAAATTCAGAGGGTAGGTGAGACTTGTGAATTTTTATCAGATGCAGCGCTCGGGTCCGGCTGCAGGAAGAAGCAACTGTCTCCTTGGTGTACCTCGCTCAACTGCTATGTTATCCATTTGGGGAAATAGTGAATTTAGAGAACTTTAACAATGTATCAGCAAAAATATATATGTATAAAATAAATATTAATATATATATATATTTTTTTTTTTTTGTTTGTTTTTTGTGAAGCTTTTCAGTGGATGCCGCGAATGATGTACAGCCCACTAAAAGTAATTGACTGAAAAAGCATTAGCGGTGAAGCCAATGGCACGGCACTGGTGACACATCATGAACAAAACTATTCAGTAAATCAAAACGCCAACTTGACTTAAGTTTTTAACATGGATCCGGACATAAATGTTGCTCCAAGGACACTTTGGCTGATTCAGACTTAATCATGAAACAAATGTGGCCCAAGACGGTCAGATTTGAATATTTAAATAAGGATAAGGAATCAGGTATGATGACAGGTCATTTTTTCAGGCTTCCAATTATCATTATGATAAAAAAATTCTTCATTGTGAATTTTTCAGAATATTAATATCTCAGCACTGTTGGTATTGGTTGGTTATTAGTATTAGCAAATATTTTTATATTGACAGATCATTTTTTCCATATTGTAATCTTTCTAAGTAATCATAGATATGCATAAGGCTTACAATTTGATCAGTAAGTATTTTGTTGAAAAATTCACCAGGGGGATTCTCATTATTGATAATCCAATTTCTGACATGGAAGAAAATCCCATTGAGATACGAGAACTTTACCCTTGAGTTTCTTACAATCTGACTCAAATCAAAAGAATCATTAATGGCCCAATAATGACTTGTTAGAAAAAAGAAAAATCAAGAGCTGATTCCATTATTCACTTTCTATTTTAATAAAAGGACATTTTTTTTAGTTATTACGATTTTGTGGAGCAAAATCGTAATAACTCACACCATTAAAAAAACAAAAGGCATCACAGTATTGGTTTATTTCTTGTTGAGAGAGAGCTCCTAAATCCTCCCTAAACCCCACGCTGGAAATGTTTTGGCTCTCCGAGGGGATTGTTACAATGTTTATGCATGCTGCTGGACTCCCTTGCCCAGGCACTCGACAAATTGAGATATTTCACCTGGGGAGCTGAGCGCAAAAAGACAAATGTCGGAATCAGTCAGATCGGACATGAAATGGACGGTTTCCTGTCAGAACCCTGGAACAAAGTTTCACTATTGTCAGTTGATCAGTGAACAGAGCTACTTCTTATCTGGAGGAAACATGGCCTCTACAAGGAAAAGTGATATTTCCTTGAGAGTTTTATTTTTGTAAAATCATCTGTAAAAAAAATATATATATACGCTATGTTGAGCCGAGCTTTCCCTCTCTGCTGAAATGTGACCTCCATGTTTGTGCCTCGGCTCAGGAGAAATAAACAGTGTCGGACTGGAGGCCCTGTTAGTCCCTCAATACATAAAATCATGCGGTCCATCTATGGTGCACTGTCATATCCATTACAGCTAACAGCTTGAGTTTAAATGTGGTCATTGGGGTGAGGGCTGTGTTTTGATTGGCCAAGTCAAAATGTACTTCAGATACCCGACACATATTCATACTGCTTTTTCTCACCAAGGCTTCATTACAGGGAAAATGTCATGCTACAAAAATAAACACCATAATTCAAAAAATCATCAATTGTGAATGCATATTTATCAACATATCTATTTTTCATCTAATATCAATGGGCGGATCAGCTGTTAGTAATGAATACACAACAATCTAACCTTTCAAAAGTACATCCAGGTATAAAATCAACCAGTTGACAACGTACATCCTTCCTGTACGTCAGTTCATTATCATCCTAAGTTTAGAACCCTATTATACTTTTTGAAATTGTCCTTGATATTTCATTTTTCTTTTAAATCTCTGCCTCAAAACTATGGAGAGAATGTAGATGCTGTGCTGAATCCCCCTAATCAAAGCTGATGTGTAGAGCTGACATGTTTATCAATGTCTTCTGAAATGAACAAATGAATGAATGGAACGAAATATAAGAAACAGACCAAACTAGAGGAACAATGAAATACAGCAACTCGCAATCTGGAAACCATCTGGGAACTACGACTAACAGCATGTTACTCGGTTGTTTATGTACAGTTTATAAGCCCACCCCTTGCAAAAAAAAAACAAAATGTTCGGTGGGAAAGGTGTCTGCTGCTGATGTGTAGGAAAAGACAAATATCGAGAACAAATATTAGTCTGGTGGTCTGACAGTCTGGAGAGGGACACCTGTAACATGATCATTCAACCAGCAGCTATCACAAACATTTTGGATTCCAACTGAGGCACTCACACACACACACACACACACACACACACACACACACACACACACACACACACACACACACACACACACACACACACACACACACACACATACACATACCCACGGACACACACTCTGAAAGTTCACTTGTCTCCCACAC
>CAAKHD010004874.1:126838-136870 GCA_901007705.1 Fistularia tabacaria
AAAAACCTTCAATTCAACCAGCACGAATCACACACACACACACACACACACACACACACACACACACACACACACACACACACACACACACATGCACACACACATGCACACACACACTGTGACTGTTCTGATTTCTCACCCTTCTGAAATTGCATGTCGCATTAGGAAACTGCATTGTGATTCACAGAACCGGACAATAATACTGCATATTCTAGTTCATATTAAAGTCCTCGGCAATGGATTTTCGAAGATTTAACTTGTTATCAGCGCCTCAGAAAATCCCGAACGCAGCGAAATTCAAAAGTGGAACTTGCTGCTTGTGACAAAGAAACCGTTCACAGATGTGTTTAGCAATATTTCTGCAAGAAGTTGTGTGGGGAAAAAAAAAATAGATATGAATAACATTACAACAAGACAGTATGGTGGCGCAGTGGTTGATGCTTTGGCCAAGAAGGTTGCTGGTTTGATTCCGACAGGTGGCCTTTGTGTGTGGAGTTTGCATGTTCTCCCCTATGTTGACCCGATCAAAAATAGAAGTTCAATAGAAGTAATTTCCTCAACTTTTTGGGACTTAATGCAGTAATTTTAATTTTAAAAGTTCTTACTACCGTTGATCGACTGATGACATTTCCCCGAAACAATGGCAATGAAATCAGACGGACAGAAATGGGCAGGTCCGTTGTTTTCTAGTGCTCGAGCCTTGGAAGAGCAGCCCAGCTTTGCATCTGGTCTGTGTTACATGGAGACTAATAGTAGGAGCGGGATGAATGAGAGGCCCGGCGCGGTAAAGACTGCAGGAGGACAGGAATTGCTGGCAGCCATCAGGTCTAACACCCCACCCCCGCAAAACAGCAGCAGCGTTATTCCTGTCATATTTAGCAGTCGGCGCCACGTTCCTTGAGAGTGGATAAAACAGGACGCTTTCCTTTTTCTTCGTCGAGTTGAAACTGTTTTCATCTTGGAGACACTCACTGGGAAACAGTCCAGAGATGTGGGAATACCAAGAATATGCAGAACAGTCACATTTGGAAACATTTGACACTACAAAATATTTTTGAATCAGCGGGTTGGTGTACAACCTCCGTGACCTCATGTGACTCCCTTGTGGCGCAAAGGACAACATTCCAACCAGGCTGATGCACGCTTTCGGTCTGAAGCTCAGACTCCTAGTTTTCCTTTTCTTTCGTGTTCAGCAGCTGATTATTATAGATCGGTTGTCTAATCAAATTCCCCAAGGTTGAGAATGAACCCTTGGGTATCAGTGGCAGAAAATGTATGGTGTGATCAATAAACCATGGCTTTTAATTTGTTTACGTGCCACAAAATCATTGTTTTCAATCCCTTTATCAGGGGGTTTCCTGCGAAAGACGAATGTGAGCTAATTAATCGGTCGGCGGACACTTTAACCACAGTTTGACAAAGATTCTATAAATCAGAGTGTCTGGGGTTTATTTCTGGACAAAAACAAATATTCAAGAGCATATTTCTTTTTACTTGAATGATAAATTTATTTAAGATGAAAAACAATTCCATTTTGGAGCTGGAAGATATTGGGGACGCGATCGTATATCATATTAAGCTTCTAATTATTTATCTAGATTAAAACGAATCATGAGTTTATGTGGGTCAAGTTTGGGCGTTTGGGCGTTTTATCAAAACTTTCAGGTGGCGGTGATGGATTTAATGTGATCGAGGTTATCTTCAGGGGGCCCTCACAGATGATTTTCATAGTCATATTCTGATCATGTTAATTTGCTGCTAATCTTCTTTACCTCACAGCCACTGGAAGATTTTCATACGTATGGCGTCCATGTTCCAATGCAGCCTCAGGGCGGCACAGGCCAGTGTCTCCCTGAGACGGTCCCAACCCCGGATAAATGCAGAGGGTTGCGTCAGGAAGCGCATCCGACGTAAAACTTTTGACAAAACCAAATATGCGAATCGAACCTAAGAATTTCAAACTGGATCGGTCGAGGCCCAAGTAAACAACGACTGCCATTGGTGCCGACAACCTACAGGGGATCAGTGGAAATTGAGCTTCTGTGGGTCGAAGACGGAGAGGAGGAAGGCGTGTTCGGAAGCAGAGACAGAAGAGGAAAGACAAGAGTCTGGAACTGAGAGTAGGGACTTTCAATATTGGGATGATGATAGGAAAAGGTAGAGAGTTGGTTGACATGATACAGAGATGGAAGGTGGATGTACTGTGTGTCTCAGGAGACCTGGTGGAAAGGTAGTAAGGCTAGACACTTTGGAGCAGGTTTTAAGTTGCACTATGATGGTACTGAAAGGAAGAGAAATGGAATTATCCTGAAAGAGGAGTTTGTTAGGAATGCTCTGGAGGTGAAAAAACTTAGGAGCCTGAAACTAGAAATTGAAGGTGTGATGCTCAATGTTGTTAATGGCTATGCCCCACAGGTAGGATGTGAGTTAGAGGAGAAGGAGAAGTTCTGGAATGAGTTCAATAAATTGATGCAGAATATCCCCAGAAATGAGAAAGTGGTAATTGGGGCAGACTTAAATGGACATGTTGGTGCAGGCAATAGAGATGAAGAAGTGATGGGCAGGTTTGGTATCCAGGATAGAAACGCAGGGGGACAGATGGTGGTAGACTTTGCAAAAACAATGCAAATGGCTGTAGTGAATACTTTTTTCCATAAAAGATAGGAACATAGGGTAACTTATAAGAGCGTTGTTAGGAGCACGCAGGTAGACTACATCTTGTATAGATGAGGTCATCTGAAAGACATCAGTGACTAGAAAAAGTAGTGGTAGGTGAGAGTGTAGCCAGACAGCATAGGATGGTGGTTTGTATGCTTGTATGCTCGGTTGGACAGTAAGGAGGGAGAGACTGATTTAAACAGGTTGGCAAAACAGAGAGATAGAGATGGAAAGGATGTACAGCAGGTCCGTGTGATTAAGGATAGAGAGGGAAATGTATTGACATTTGCTAGAAGAGTGATGGGAAGATGGAAAGAGTACTTTGAAGAGCTGATGAATGAGGAAAATGAAAGAGAGAGGGAAGGGTAGAAGATGTGACTATTGTAGACCACAAAGTAGCAGAGATTAGTAAAACTGAAGTGAGGAAGTCATTGAAGAGGATCACAAATGGAAAGGCAGTTGGTCCCGATGATATACCTGTGGTGGTAAGGAAGTGTCCAGGAGAGGCAGCGGTAGAGTTTCTGGCTAGATTATTCAACAGGATCTTAGAGAGAAATAGAGAAGAAGTGTGATGGTGCCCATTTTTTAAGACTAAGGGGGATGTACAGAATTGCAGTAACTATAGAGGGATAAAGTTCATGAGCCATACAATGAAGTTATGGGAAAGAGTGGTGGAAACTAGACAGAGCAGAAGTCAGCATTTGTGAGAAGCAGCATGGCTTCATGCCTAGCAAGAGTACGACAGATGCAGTATTCACTTTCAGAATGCTAATAGAGAAGTACAGAGAAGGTCAGAGGGAGCTGCATTGCGCTTTTGTAAACCTAGAAAAAGCATACGACAGGGTGCAGAGAGAAGAACTCTGGTTTTGTATGAGGAAGTCTGGAGTAGCAGAGAAGTATGTTAGACTGGTCCAGGACATGTATGCTGGCTGTTAGACAGTGGTGAAGTGTGCTGTAGGTGTAACAGAGAAGTTGAAGGTGGAGGTGGGACTTCATCAAGGTGTACAAGACAGTGGTGAGACCAGTGATGCTGTATTGTTTTGAGACAGTGGCACTGAACAAAAGACAGGGGGAAGAGCTGAAGGTAGCAGAAATGTAGATGTTGAGGATCTATTTGGGAGTGACAAGGATGGATAGAATCAGGAATGAGTCCATCAAGGGACAGTACATGCTCGATGTTTTGGAGAGAAGGTCAGAGAAGCCAGACTGAGATGGTTCGGTTATGTACAGAGGAGGGATAGTGAATATATTGCTAGACGGATGCTGGAATTGGAGATGCCAGGCAGGAAGTCTAGAGGAAGACCGAAGATAAGATTTATGGACGTAGTGAGAGAGGATATGAAGGTAGTTGGTGTGAAAGATGAGGATACAGAGAATAAGGTTAGATGGAGAGGGTTGATTCGCTGTGGCGATCCCTGAAGGGAAAAGCCGAAAGGAAAAGAAGAGGAAGATGGCGACCACGTTCCAGCGTCTCAATACTTTCATTTCGTTTTTTCCTTTTTCTGAGCTAATTCACGGTAGACTCACAACACCCCGGCCTCTGGAGATTGGTACAGCAATTTATAATAAATAGAAAGAACTGCCAGGTCGATAAGCTGAAATGAATATAAGAATGATGAGAATAATTCTGCAGTTCAAGAGTTTTCTCAAGTTTGTGACTCCAGGGAGTTTTATTGTTCCAAGAAACAGTATTTGGTGAAAATAATTGACTATGGCTGCTTCCCTTGGGGCGACATGTAAGATAAAGAAAGACTTACTGACATTCAATTTCAGGTGGTTTTGAGTTGTGACGGGTGTTTTATATTTGCTGATTTGTTCCATTGGAGGAAAGAAGCTTTACTACTTTAGGACCAAATGCTGTTACAAAAGCCTTAAGTCTCAGGTACAAACAAAATAACACTGGAAGAAAATTGGAATCAGCAGGTCAGATATGAAAAAAATCTGAATAGCTCAAGAAAACTAGGAAAACGGCTCATCTCGGCCCATCCCTGCTGTGAAAATGTATCTACACAAAAATCTTACATGTCATTACAAAAAAACTTTCCTTTCGCTTTGCACTCAACCACCCACCACATACTACATTACAAGGAAAAGGGAACTGATAGAGAAACCCAATACACCCGAACTGCAACAGCTGCCGACACCAGATTGGTGCAAATCAACGCAGCTGATAAGTGACCTACTCATGCAGTTCGGCCTCGCATTTTAGTTGCATCTCCCGCTCCTTCTCGCAAATAGCTCTCAAGAAGTTTGTTCTATAGGGGGGAACAAAGGTAAATAGACATCTCCACATGAAGGTAAGGTCCCTTCACAGTCGATAAGCTGTCTGTTCTGTACGCGGACTAAATAAAGTCAGGTGTTGCTAAACAACCCGGAACAGAAATAAATAAAAGCGACGGGAGGCGTTGGCGCTCACACAACACTTTCGTTGGCTACCGTTCAACCTCTTCACCTGAACTGCCATGTTCATTTCGAAATATAACTGCATGGAGGACAGGGCTAGGCAACTGGCCCCAATAAGCAAAACATAAAGAATTTTAAAAAAGGATTACAAAAGAAAACATTCCCAAGCCAAATTTCTGGTTGTATCAATTCAGTTGATACTTTCTCCCAACGCTTATATTCATGACCTCCAGACTATGTATTGTTCCAACAACTGTCTTAGGTCGAGCAGGTGACGTGTCTGTGGTTTGCGCTTCATGGATCTTCAACTTGTAGTAAGACTAAAGTAAGCTTACATTTAAGCCTGAGGTCACCGAGGTCCTCCATAACACAGAACATGATCCCTTTCTATATCCTTTGGTGCTTGAAACCAAAATACTTTGATGTTGATGTGAATGTCTTGCCTAAGATGTTATCTTGCAGACTTGTGCAAACATTCTGCTTGCCAAACTCACTCTACCTGTGAATGATGAAAGACGGCTGAACCCGCGGAGGGCGAGGAGTTCGACACTGATCTGAAAAGGCTTGCTCGTTTCATAGAGATGTGTTTCACTCAATTCCCCCAAATTTACTGGCTTTCCCTGTCAAGTCCCCCCCCCCCCCCCCCCTTTCTGATAGGGGTCTGGTTGCTGAGCCCCAAGTTCTGTTACTGCCATCTGTGAACGACAGCTCTGTGCGAGCTTTTTCAGACGGCCGTGAGGAGCCGCAATGTGATCTGCCTCACTGGAACATGACTGAGGTACCAGACCGTGCTGTGTACGACCTGCTTTTGCCGATTAAATCACGATAAAAGGTAAACCTATCTTTAAGCCAACAGTAACTGACTTGGCGGCATTATCTTGACTTCTAAGTTTCTACCATTGAAAGAACGTTGTGAAATTATCCCGGGCTTAATGTTAGGGCCTACGATTTTTAAATATTGATTGGATATTCCAAGCCGTTGTCTTTCCCCACATTGATTTTCTGCAAGGGCTTTGTCTCAATGAAGGGAGTATTTGTTCATATAGCCGAAATTAAGTTCTAAAGACTCCATAAATACCTGAGAGCCATTCCAGGCATCGTTAGCCATTTTCATTGCTCATATATGTAGCTCCGTTCTGGATTCTTTCCTTTAAACACACATGGCACAACAGATGGATCAACACACACACTCGATATACACGGGCGTCCACATCAGTAAAAACATGGAGCAAGTAAAGTCTCGAAGGCTGAGAAACTGTGACAAATGCTGTTCTGATTATCGATATGGGAAAATATTTTCAGAGTCAGTAAGAGGAACATTCGAAGAGCATCAGAGGACAGAAGTCGGACAGATTTGGAGGCTGAGTGCCAGGAGGCTGAGGCGACAGAAGGCGTCAGGCTGCGGCGTCTGGGGAATCAGTTTAAGGACGGGATGTTGTGGAGAAGAATGTGGAAGAAAGAAGGCCCACCTTTCCTATAATGTTCTATTAAAGACAGCACGGTCTCCTATCATACAGCTCGTAATCTAACAGGCTCTTGAGGTGGGACACTGTCAACCAAGAAGATGTAATCTCGCTGGTTGACAAGTGAGGAACATTCCAGAGAATGACTGTGTGTTGGAGAGAGGTTTTACTTTCCCACCATGAAAGATCGAGCGCTGGCACCTTGCTGTGGTTTCTATGAAGTATTGACACTCAATATGAAATCCATTACGAGTTGCCGTGGAGCTGTACTCAAACCGTGAGGTCCGCAGATGTCCGGGGGTTCATTAGGAATCACTGACGGACCCTGATCACATTTCACACTGTACTTCACCACCATTCAAGTATATCAACGTAGGATAAACATAGCAATTGAGTTCACCAATCCTGGTCTTCATATTTGGCATCCAGTTCCTGAGAATGTTCTCCACTTTTGAGACAGCTGATTTGGCTCGTGAGATCCTCCGCTTGATCCCATTCCCATGTCTAGAATCCTCCGTCATAGTGCTAATGAGGAAAACAAGAGATGACGGAAACTGTGCGATAATCCGATCTGTCACTTTCGAGTTACATCTTGGAGCTTCATCTTGCAGTTTATTGATAATCTTTTCCTTTCTCTCTGGTCCTCTGCTGATTCTGGGTAAAGCAGTGTTGTCTGCAAGTTTGTGATGTTTTGCCCTCCAACTGGGTCACAATGGATTGGAAAACCCTGGGGAAAACCCTATTTTCATGATGTGAAAAACTTAGTCAAAGTGAAATAGACTAAAATATTTCCGACTGATTGCCAGCTTATATCACTTTTGGCTTTCCTGTGCTAATGCTTCCTTGCTAATGCTTAAAGGATATTACGTGCTTACTCATTTTTTAAATTCTTCTGCTGTGCAAATAGATAGGCCTTTGAATGGGTTTCATTACACACGCAGATAATACCAACTTCGTACGAGAACGTTTACAAATAAAGTCCTGGGGATTTTCACCGCACCACCAGATTTCAAGGGATTACAGCTCCCCTGAAGTTGTTTGTAGCTGATGCAAACAGTGGAAACCAGTTAGCCTCGGGTAGCCTCGCAACAAGCCAACCCTTGCAGTAATATCCGCCCAGGGGAAAATCAGGTGCAGGTTCTTAACCCTGCTTAAAAACAACAAATTGCCTCAGAGGTGTAGAGCGAGATCAGTATATGACAAACGACTGTGCAGGGATGTGATCGGGTTTGCCAAGTCTGACCAACGCGTTTACACATGGAGAGATTGCGACAGATGTGTTTACGTCATTCAGTCATTCCAAGGTGATTGAAAAAACACGCCTTCTTTTTTTCCACTGCTTCTCATCACAAGATATTTTGCAAGTCATGCAACACACTGATTGTAACTCTTTATTGTTTACCAATATTGTTTAGAAAGCAACATGAGAATTCTGGGGTTTTAACCACAAGCATATCACACACTCCAAAGTAATGGTGTTATTATAAATGGAAAAAAAAATTAAAAGGTGACATGTCAGCAAACATAACAGCTTCTAAAAGTGGAAAAAAAAAAAAACAACAATATCAATAAATCAACAGCTAACCTTTACTCATTACTGAGTAGCATATGTCCATCTTCACTGAGGAACAGTAGTTTTCAAAAACACAAAAAACTTAGCTACATGTTGAGTAAGGAATTGATTTAGTTAAAAAAAAAAGGCAAAAAATGACTTGTGCAATAATTCTAAGAAAGTGATATGCAGGTTCGCTGTTGTACTGGCACAACAGGCTGACAAAATCAAATGTGTCAACCACACATTAGCAGTTCAAACGAACAACATTCTGCGGAAGCCACAGAAGTCAGTCGCTGGAAATTATTTCGTTGACGCCCCTTTTTCATGACGATTATTAGATGCCAACACGATTCAAATGGGTACTTGACATTGGCGGGCCGTCAGGGACAGCAAGGCTTTCTCTGCTGGCCTAACATAACCAGAAATCATGATCACAATTAGGCTGAAAGGGTGTTTAAGCAGCCCAAGTTTTGGGGTCTAGAAATTTTGCTGTTGTGCTGTTGTTTTTAGGTTACAGTTTTTATCCAATCAGAATTCAGCTATCTTATGTTGCCAGGCTGTATGAAATCTGGCCGAAGGAGAGAAACACGTTGCTTTGGTTGCTGATATATTGGCACTGCCTCCTAACACAAAAGACATACCAGTTTTTCTGCACAAACATGCATTTGCCTTCCCATTTTTCTTGAAACAGCCTTCCATCTGCATCAACTTTTCTCTTCCTGGACATTTAGGGATTGTTTGTATTTCTCAGTTCCACTTGTTGAATATCGCATTGATGTGGATACACTGCAATCTCATGGCGAGACGCCGTCACTTCGCGGGTCACATGATCGGCATGAATTGTGGGAAATGTAGCTTATGGTCAACGCACGTGTTTTGACTTTTTCATTTTAAGACAATCGGACCTTTTGAGAGGTTCTCGCGGGGCACATAAAATGATGTGGCGGGCCACATTTGGCCCGCAGGCCTTGAGTTTGACACTTGTGTTCAAAAGGAATCGCTCCTATCCTCCTGAGCGACAAGCTCCAGCGGATATGTCACACAGTGATCACAATTTGAGTTACT
Organism: Fistularia tabacaria; assembly: GCA_901007705.1. Lineage (NCBI taxonomy): Eukaryota > Metazoa > Chordata > Actinopteri > Syngnathiformes > Fistulariidae > Fistularia > Fistularia tabacaria. Next base: position 135,983 of record CAAKHD010004874.1, read on the forward strand.
TTTCTGATCACCAGGATTACATCGGTCAGATTACTGGTGTTCCAATTCCAGATTAGGAAGGTCCATGACTGAAATAGAAACTGATATTTGATTTCTAAGCTGACTAATGACAGTTCTGTGCAAGCGTGCCAGAGGCAAATCAGTGGCTTCCTGTTCTTCATGGAAAACACAAGGGATGTAAAAACTACTGTTGAAGAAATCAACAAGTGGAAGGGAAGATGACATAAGAGCAAAATGAGTACCGTGCATTGTGGGATATATTTAGTAAAGTAGAAATAATTACGCCACTGTGCGAAATAAAAAGATTGTTAAATACATGTCTGGGGGGTTGCTGTCACAGCTCGAGATATTCTCCTGTTACTGTGAAACATCACTGCACGTTTAGGCTTAAACTGTCATTTAATCCTACATAGTAAATGGCATTTAATCAGCATGGACGTTTGTTCCTGGTGCGTCATTTAAGTGCTATGACGATGTAATAACGCGGCGGGAGAATGCCACCGACTCAGGCACAACTTTACAAGGCCCTGCATTTATCATCGCACAGATCTTAACATAAGTATTCATGTAAGGATACCATGCCCGAATTGGAGGTTTATTGCATAGGACGAGATCAACGGACTTGTTTATAACGCATGACAGCGCTGATCTTGTTAAATAGTATTAAGTGGTGAATTTACAGAGACACACACAACTGACAAAACGGTGTGAAACCCGCACCGGTGACCAAGAGTATTAAGGCCAGTCGGCTTAGCGTGTGTGTGTGTGTGTGTGTGTGTGTGTATGTGTGTGCGTGTTGGGGGGGGGGGGGGCGTTCCCGGGCCGGGGGGCCCGTTACCCACCCAAACAGGGAGCCCCGCTCCGCACGGCCGCCCCATCGCCGCCCCC
>CAAKHD010004874.1:136890-169842 GCA_901007705.1 Fistularia tabacaria
GGAGAATAGGGCGGGGGGGGTTGGGGTGGGGGGTGTGGGGGGGGGGTGGGGTGGGGGGGGGGGTGTTGGGGGGGGGGGGGGCGTTACCGGGGCAGGAGGCGCCGCTACTCACCCAGAACTGGAGCTCCGCTCCGCACAGCCGCTCCATCGCCGTCCGCCGTCCACCGAGGAGGCGCTCTATCCCCGCCAAGGATCGAGCCTCGTCCGCTCCTCGCACAGCCGAAGCTCGCTGTCACATGCCCCGCCGTCAAGCACGACAAGCCGCGAAGGCGCCACGGTCCTTCGATGTGTTTGTGTGTGTGCACCGTGTCCCGACAGCGTGGACCGACGTGCGCCGGCAAAACCCCCTCCCGTTCCTCCCGCTGAGCCGAGACGAAAACTCGGAGCTCAGTGAAGATTTTCTTTCCTTTTTTCCGCGAGAAGTCAAGACAGGGCGTCCCCTTGTGAGGCCACGCCCACTGCCCCCTAGCCCCGCCCCCTCTCTCTCTCTCCACACGCACGCACACGCATGCACGACAGTCAAGCCACCAGCCCGCAGTTGGCTTTGCCGAGTCACGGTGAGGGGGGGGGGCTCCGAGAGCATAGCCTGACTCAGGGTTTTATTTCGTTCCAGAGCAACTTAACTGAACACGTTTTAACCAACATAGCTATAAGTTCTGAAGTTACGGCTGGATTTCAGTCATTTTGACATATATAGTATAGAATCGCATCATATTCAACATATTTCAGCACCAGACAGCAGTTCTTAAGCATTCATGAGTTGTTTAATGCAAAAAATGCACTGTGAGAAAAACTTGATGCAACTGCACTTTGATACTGTTATTACTTTCTTTTTTCTTTGCAACTGCACCTTAGCACTACTGCCACTTTAAAATCAAATCAATGGAAAATTGCACCTTGACCATAAATATCCCAGCATAACTTGTCGTTTTCTGTGACAAATTATTTATAATTTTTTGTAATTTTGCACTGTGAGTCTGAGAGTAACGCTATGTCAATGCTCTTTATGTGTGAACGTATGGTAGTATTGACAAGGAAGTTGACTTCGACTTAAATGAAAGATTGTGATCTCATCAGGAAGCGGTGAAAGACAATCCCAGGTCAGATTCAAATATGTAGAAAAATTAATTAAAATAAAGAATATGCATTATTTGTCGTCTCGGCTGAAACTAAAGAGCAGTGACCTACCAGCACTGCTGTTTCCTAGTTTCCTATCCTACGGCAAACAGGGGCTTGTTTCCTTCCTGTCAGAGCAACCCACAGGACGCCCATTCCATCTACGATGAGCCGTCCTCAGAGAGATATCCATAGCGTGTTTTCTGCTTGGTGATTTTGCCCTGCCATGTCATTGTTCATGAGTACTTCTCAATGATTGTTACGCACTTTTGGGGGTTTCATATTATCCCGCAAATCACTGTGTAAAATACATTTTTTATCAAATAGTGTGCTTGACTGTAATTTTTTTGTAGATGTAAATTATTATCTCTCACGCCACCGACCATCCAAAATGTGTGAATCTGACAACAACTGGGAACTGACATGTCTAAAATATAACATTGCAACTACTCAAATACAGATCAGATGTTTTAGTTCCAAGTCAATAGTGGAACCTTGATGATGTAATGTTCAGCTGAACAACAAATTAGTCATTTAAAACTAAATTATTTTATGTTTATTCATACATTTTAGATGAAAATGTAACAAGGAGAAGTTCACAAGCAGGCATCAGTCATGCGTTTATTTTTTGGATCACTGCAACCTTTATGCCGGTGCTTCCTGGTAAAGTGCTAATATAATGATTGGTGTGTGTTTTTTTTTGATGTTATATACCCATTAATGTTATAACTATGGGCATTTATTTGAAAAAAAATAAAATAATGAAATACTGAATGTGTGTGTGTGTGTGTGTGTGCTCACGCGCGCGTGTGCGTGGTGTGTGTGTGTGTGTGTGTGTTTGTGTGTGTGTGTGTGTGTGTGTGTGTGTGTGTGTGTGTGTGTGTGTGTGTGAGGGTGGGGCCAGATTAGAGCTATTTAATAAGTGCCTAATCCAGAATTTATTAAACTTAATACCTTTTGTTCTTTCTATCCGGTACCTAACTAATTAATTTGTCATTATCAAAAGGAGCAAAGTCAACAGCTCATTAATTGTTAGTAAAGCCTGTGTTTAATGTCAATACGGCAATTCATATAATTCATAATTAACTCATTAGTTACACTTCATGTCGCTGAGCATATGACGATTTTATCAAAATCTAACAACGCAAATGTCTATGAGTGTCTCAGTGTTTTAAGGGTGTGTATGGAAACTGCAGAAGAGTGTGTGTGTGGCCTCAGAGGGGATATATTGCTAGTTTATCCCAAAAAATTGGTTTAAAATGAACACGAGATCGAAATCCAGATAAATGTAGGATGTAGGATAGCAGCTCATGGCTCTGGTCATAGAGCATCTGTGTGTGTGTGTGTGTGTGTGTGTGTGTGTGCATATGTGTGACCAAAATTTTGTCATCTCAAATATACTGCTTTTAGATGCATCGCACCAGAAAATGTCACAATGCTACTAAATATATGTATGTCATTTCTACTTGTAGCATCTAATCACTGTCAGAATGATGCACTTTCAAAGTAGCCACCAAGTGTGTCGAGGAACATTTTATCTTATATTAAGTGATGATTCGTTCTGCTCTTGTCACAAACACACACACACACGTGATTTCTTTATGTAAGTTTTATATTGCAAGGGTACGGAGGAACATTTTGACTTTTTTCACATCCCACGTGCTTTGACTCATCGAGCATGAAAACTGCTGGATAGTATGTGAGTAGAAAGAAATTAAAATGTCTCTGATATAAATGATAGCGTACGGTCCAGTTTATTTTGGGAGGATTTCTTCAAGTGTACATGATGTTTCATTTTTGTATCCTTTACAAAGAATATTCTGTCTACTCTAGGTGCAACTAATGGAGTGTAACATTCACTTATAAGCTTTTCAAATAAACCCAATGAGTTATTAAGAGCGCTTTTTGGCATATAATATATAAGAGAAGGCCGTTGCTCTCCTTGTTAATCAGTGGTGAAAAGAAAAGCAGCCCATAATGACAGCAACCATCCTCAGAAGTCAACGTCCTTGAATGGCATAAATGTGGGCTCGTCTTTGTGAGTGAATATTGAGGCCAACCTGGTCCAAGAGTGGGCTTTTGATGGCATGGAAACCTTTCAAAGGTTATATATTAATATTCTTCATATCCGTTTACAATCATAACTCCATATCATATAACCCATAAACAGAAGTATTATGATAAACTTCAACTTTTCACCACATAGAAGTACTCATTAAGCTAGTAATTTGGTTTATAATGATGCATTTCAATTGCTATGTCATATTCACAAGGACAAAGTGGATATATTGTGACGCTCGGCGAGGAATAATCGATGACGAAGCCTTGGAGTCTTGAATGAGAGATTATGTTTATTAGCGAGCACCACCATACCACTATACAACCACCAGATCACTTCCGGGGCACACATATATAAGCCTCCGGCCTAAGCAACGCCCCCAGCCCCTAGTCCCGTGGGGTGAGAGGCCACGCCCCTCAGTGTCCAACACAAAGCCCCCCCCCGAACACCAAGAAGGGACACTGAAACCCAACTAGTGCCTCACGGGAGGCCTGATCGGCCCTCCATGAAAGCTGCGGTGTTCCTCGGTCGGAACGACCGGGGGCTCCAGACGCTGGACCCGTGAAGGTGCTGCTGGGGTTTGGGACGGAGCGCGACCTCAGCAGGGAACCTGGGCCAGAAGAAAAACTTCACCCGCCACCCTGTACACTGGCTTCAGCCGATCGACCGACACTCGCTCTCCACGCCCACCCATGTACAGCACAAAACTCTTAGCGCCCGCGAGAACCCCGAACAGCCCATCGTACGGGGGCTGTGGAGGCGAGCGGTGAGTGTCGTGTCACACGAAACGGGCCGACATGAGCCCCGCCGGTACAAAACATCGCGGGTAACAGTGGTGAGCTGGGCCTGGAAACCGAGGGCCAGGGGGCCCGACCGGAAACACAGTTGGGCTGGGACGCAGCCCCAGCATAACCCACGGTAAACGGTCTACCCAGTTGCTGTCCGAGAGAGGCACTCGCAGTGTTGCCTTGAAGGAACGGTGGAACCGTTCACACAAGCCGTTGACCTGAGGGTGGTACACCATTGCACGGTGTATCGTAGCTCCCAATGATCCAGCCAGCGCTGACCAAAGCGCCGACACAAACTGCAGACCCCTGTCCGAAGTGATGTCTTGGGTACCATGTGGAGCGGGGATGCCCGAGGGCTGTTTGACCGCCGCACTATCCCCAGGTGTTCCATGGAGGAAAAGTCCTCCTTGGCGATTGCTAGCTTGGCCATGTCTAGTTGCTGCGCCCGCATGAAAACTGGTGGTCCCACCTTGGGGATGTAATGTTCCACACCGTGCCTTGTAGACGTGGTCGAAAACGTTGCCGTTGTTAGCGATGGGAATTTCGCCAGCAAACTTTGATATACATCCCCTGACAACAAAAAGTTAGTGTAGGCTTGTGGCCCAACCCCCTGTGTCTCGCACGGGGTCGCATATAGACCATACAACCGTTTACTATCTCATTCACATACTGTATCTCAAGATTCACGTATCTTAATTTCGGGGCCTGCTAGCGCATGTTTTGGGACTGTGGAAGGAAACTTGAGATCCCGGAGGGGAGCATACACACTCCACAAAGGAAGGCCCCCTGCCGGAACAAACCGGCAACCTTCTTGCTTTGAGACTGAAGCACTAACCGTGCTGCCCACGGGAGAGCGTGAAAGGTTGTTTGTCTTCATTCAGTTCTGTTCTATAACGTGTAAAAAAAAAAAAAAAAAGGAAAATTGAATTGGAGTTGAAAAGGCAGAATTTCGCTCTGAAATGTCATGGGGTGGAAGTATGAAGTAGTATCATGTGATCAAGAGGAAGTATCTTAAATGCAAACGAAATTACACAACTTGACTTGATGGACTGTTGGAGATTCCAAGAACTAGTCGGCCCTGAGCCACTGCCTCAACGGCATCACAGCTCCCTCTCTGTTTATCGCCCTACTTCTTCTTTAATCGAACATTGATCCAAAGCCACGCTCTTAACCTGTCCTTCCCAGGGATAACATTTGGGGATAACCTGGCCGCAAGGGATTAAGCAAGCCCTGAATATCTCACATATGAGAGTTCAGGAGTCACACAGCTGGTAGCATAGTATTAATGGAGCAGGAAGCTCTGAACAAAAACCTTTCTACCTCCTTCCCCGGGCACTTGGGAATCCTTTCCTTCACTATTTCTTATGAGCCTCAAAACACACCTTGTTTTCAGTTTCAGGGTTTTAAAGGTGAGCAGCTTCTTCCTTGTTTACTTTTGTTATCACATGCACGAATAGGGGCTCACATCATGGCCGGCCAATGTCAACAAGGACAATTTTCTTCTATTTTTCTTCTTTTTCTATTTATAAGTGTTTGGCTTCAACAATATTATTCATATTAGAAGTAGATCTGTTATGGTAGTGGGGTCGGACCCAAGCACCAAAACAGGACGTGGCACCAAAGCAGAGAGAGTTTGTTTACTTGGTGGGGCAGCAGGGAATGAACAGTTACAGGGGAAAAGGGGGAACACAAGAACGAGAAAAGCCCGGTCGGGGCGACACAGGCATCCACTGATGGGGCAGGGGACTTGAACAGGCGAGATGGGTCTGGTAGCAGATGAACAATTCCTCCAAAAGGTGAGGGCAGGAATGGGAGGCCAGGTGAGCAGACGCTGGGCTGTGGCGTCGGTAGGACTCTGGTAGCGCTGCACAGCTGGGTGTTAGGCTGTAGGGAGGCACCCTGACAACCGGAGAGTAACTGCCTGGTGGTATAGCCAGCGTCCTGGCATCCAAACTTGTCCGAGGGGAGTTGGTTAGGGGACGGACAGCCAGGTGGAAGTTGCTGGCATTCACCGTTGTGAGAGGAAAGGACAAAGGTTGCGCCCCTGTACAGACTCAGTATGGTTGACTGACAGACAACACGAGAGTGGTACAGGAGAGAGGCTGTGCATCAGGAGCGAATGGTGTAAGCGACAGTACGGGAGTGCTTTAGGAGTGAGTGGTGAGAACAAATGATGAAAGCGAATTACCCAGCAACCTTCCTGATTGATAACAAGCACCTGCCATGCAAGTCAAACGCATGGCAATCCGTGGCAGGTGTGCTGCTACAGACCGCCGCACGCCAGTGAAGCGCACGACCATCGCAAGCCCAACACTCGCAAAATTGATCGCATCATTATGAGCAGTAGTGGAACCGGCCTCATGATTTTTTTCACCCGAAAGTAGTGGCTACATTTGCTAGAGAAAGACAAAGATATACAAGGATTGGCTAATATTGTAGCATTTTTGATATCTTCTCACTCGAAGGCAACTTTCACCACATGCGTCTGGTGAGGAGTCAGCTGAGAAGTAGATGCAGATGGATGTTGGAACCTCAGGAAGGTGTTGGATGATGTTGGCAGATCATTGGAATCACATGACTGATACCATACTTGTACTTCCAGGATTTGGCGCAATGAAAATTAGCTTAAATGAAATGAACCCCATTCTTCATTGGATACTATTAACTTTGAGTGCGGCGCCAGTGTCCTTGCAAGGTTTTCAAAGTCACATATGGTGACAGGTGGCGTAAAGAGATAAAAGATGAAAAATTGATTTGCATACAAATTCTCATTCCTAATGGTTAGAAATAAAGCTTGATATTTAAATGTTTTCTTTAATCAGGTCTCTGGAGATTAATGCGGAAATTCATCTCTGCTTAAAGTTCTTCCACTGAGTCCTTGCGTTTGTATGCCAGCATCCCCTGCCACTTTTGACAAAAACATCAAACACAGCTTAATGTTCCGAGAAAGTCAGTTCTGATGAAAATCGGAGAGGAGAGACTATGAAAAAAAACCCACTGCCAATTAGAAAGTGCATTCATTTTGGGTTGTTTTTTTTTGACGGGGGAAATGAGGAACACCCCTTCTTTCAGTGTTCCTTCGTTCCCTCTGCTGGAATTCCTCTCAAGAAACTGAGAAGGCTTTGCTTTGTTGCTTCTGCAGGTTTCTGTTCTCCACGTCCAATGGGGAAGGGGGATCTGATTACCGCAAGTTAAGCCTTTCTGTTCTCTACTTAGGTTCCAAGAAGAGCTGACCTTGGCCGGCAGGCAGATTCTCCTGCGCCCACGATTACCACCATGGATATTCCTTCAGATGCAGAGCACTTAAATGGCCAGCAGTCGACCTGCAGGGGTTTGTCAGCCCAAGAAGGTCCTGTGCTGTATTTACGTTACAGGAGCTGTCACATGTCCTCAGGTATCAGCGGCATCACGTTATGCAAGAGCAGCAGCTCTTGCAAAGCCCCATAAGCCCAATTACCTCCCTGTGAAGGCCAGGAGGGATTTCCCCCCCGCTTCACGTGCCATTGTCTGATGTATACGCCTGACAAAAGCTGAACCTGCAAAACCAGAAACTGTCTTCGACAACGCCGAAACATAATACACGTCTATCCCGTCATATAAGTAGGACAAAGTGAACCCTGCAGGATCTTGACGGTGTTTTGCCCCCCCCTCGGAGCACATTGTACTCACTGTTGGTTCAGCTTTCGCTAAGACTTCTATTCTACAGGAGCAAAGTAACCAGAGGAGATGTGAAGACGGCAAGCCACAGGGACAGTATAGCAGCTAAAATGTCATTAATTCAGAAAAAGAAAAAAGGACAGAAAGTTGAATTAATTTAAAATGAACTGAAGCTGTAGAAAAGAACTTGCACTTTTATCCCTATTTGCGTAGGTTCCCTTTAGTTTTGAAAATAGAGATGTTTGGGACAATAAATACAATATAAATATTATGACACTTGTTTACCTGTCACATGTTTACCTCCTATGTAAATGTTGCGTGCAGCGCCTGTCACCCCCCTCTCACAACCATTCAACAGTGCGGCTGACGTACAGCACGCCAAGGGAAATGCTATGTCCGAAATATGTGTTGTCTAGGCCGTAAAACTGTGGTGCTGTTGGGAGCGTTGACTCAAATGTGTTTGTTTTCAGGTATCAAGGATTTTGTTTCATTTTTGTTTTGTTTGACCTGCGGATATCTAGGTAGTTTTAAATTCTCCTTATGAGGACTCTCTATTTTATTACTTTCCTTGGTTTGGGCAGCATCAAATCCCCCTTTTTCCCATTAGTTTGGTCTCTGTTTGTTACTTTGCACTCTTTGACAACCTTTAGAAATAAGATTTGTTAATACCAATTACATATGGTTTGATGTTGCTTCCTTTCTCCCCTCTCCAAACTGGGACGTAACCGTAAAGTTTATGTGTAAAACAAATATTTTGGATTTGCTTCTGAATAACAGAGTGTCTCATAATTTCCACTTATTTTAAGATATGTGTTTAATGCTATAATAACCTCATGTTTTGTTTTGTTTTTTCTAAGATTTAAATGCTGACTTTTGGGTGATTGTCAGGTTTTCCATGTAAACCCTTTGATTTTTTTTTTTTTTTATTTCACCTCTTGCCTAGTTTTACACAGCATTTCCCCTTTTCTCATGCAACCGCCATTTTGGTCTTTAGGGAGTGACCTGTAACCTAGTCTCGCGTTGTTGTTCATGGTGCTTCATTCTTAAAAAAGCTACCAAACAATGTCGGTGGATCTGAAAGAAACCTGCTCAGTCATGCCTGTGCAGGGCTTCTCCAGGACGGAGCTCCACCTAGAGGTCAGTCAGAGCTGGTTGGAGGTACTCCGGTGTTAGTGTTAGTATCTGGCCACTATGTATTCATGCAACTCTACGAGTCCCTTTTTATGTAGCTTTATCAATATTCAAATATAAGGTAATAAGCAGCTATAAAGAACTAGAGCAGAATAACATATAAACTCTCCTGTATAAAGCTTCGTCTTTGTTTCTTTTTTTTTTTGTTGTTTTGCTTTATTCTTTGTCTTTATGATAGAATATATCATTTTGAGTGGAGCCTACTGGGAAAAAAGTGTGTGCGACCCTTAGTGGGTGTGCTTTGTAGGCAAGGCAATACAAATTATTATGTTCTTGTTTTGGTGATTGTTGAGGGTGCCGTGTGCTTGGTGCTCTGAATTGTAGTTGAGTTGTATTGGGGTTTGGCTTTAATAGGTGTTTCACTTCGACCAAAACCCTTTGTCATTGTTTTGTAGTTAATTGTGGTAAATCGTGTCTGCATTAAGATACTGACTGAATAAAAAAAATAAATAGAATCAAATCAGCTGACATATTTTATCAATAGATATTTGTGAAGCCTGAGGAAAAACGCCTTATGACATGTTTAGACAAGTTTTCAAGGCCGTAACTGAACTCGACGTTAAGTTATTTCTACTTAGAGTACAGAATCAGAAAAAAACTTTCTTTGTCTCCTGGGGGCAATTGGAGGAAAAAGCCCAGTTATGATAAACTTCCTGATATTCCGTCTCCCCTGATTCCCGCCGGTCGGTGCATTCAAAACTTTTTGTCATGACTGACTCACGCTATATGGACCAGGAGGGGATTACTGGCACATTTGAATTCTTCCTGCTATAAAGGAAAAAGCTGATTTCAAATTTAAAAAAAAGTGAGAATTCTATTGGTCCCACATGCTCCTTCAATGGACTTCCGTTGTTTTAAATAAGCATTTTAAGCTTTGCACAAGCATGAACTATTTTATTTAAAATGCAATGCATTGTTATTATTATTAGAAATGGTATCATCAATGTCTGGCAATGATAATGGTGATGGTTATTATTGTTGTTTTTATCCTTTAATTCATCCAGTGCTTGACATTCAGCTTACCTTTTTTAAGGAAGCAAATATATAAGTGTGTTACATTATTTTATATGTGAACATTAATATTTATGGTTTTTTTTTTATGCTACTGTTTAATTTGTAATTTAGCTGCTTTACCGCCCCTACTGCACTGACCACTTCCTTCTGTGTAAATTGAAATTTCACCGCTGTGGAATGAATAAAGTACATACATACGTATATACATACATTCTTTGCAAGTTAGTTGGTGTCACATATCCATGTTTAAATATAATTGATCTTCTGATCAAATGGTGTAACAGAAAGATATAAGATCAGATAATACTTTATTGGTCCCCATAGGGGAAATTCGGATGTTGCAGCAGCAACATTAGAGGGAAAAAAACCCCAGTATATATATATTATATATTATATATATATATATATATTATATATTATATAATATATTTATATTATATAATATATTATAGAATATATATGTATATAATATATTATATAATATATATATATAATATTATATATAATATATTATATTATATATATTCTATATGTATGTATGTATGTATATATATGTGTGTATATATATGTGTATATATATGTATGTGTGTATATGTGTGTATATATATACACATTTACATATGGATAGCAGGTAGGGGTGTGATTTGTGCCTGTCAGTGAAAAAATCACTGACAGGAACGTCGAATATCTCAAAAGAGCGTTTTTTTTTTCTGGAAATATGTTAACGTATTACTGGTAACAGCTCCTTCCATGTTGTGCTTCAGCCAATAGGTGGCGCCAATTGTACGCAGTGTTCGTTACCGGCTGCTGTTGCATCATGTCGTGGAGAAACTTTTGACCTACACCTTCCTGTCAGTGCAGCGGGGCTCATCCTCTCTCCGACTCTACGCTTCCAAATGACTTTTATATTCAACTTGATCAGTTTGCATACTTTTTTTTAATGCATTATAACACTTGGCTACGTGAGAGTGGGCCCAAACGACCTGACTGGATACCGGAGGTTACAGTCCAGTTGATCCGTTCTCGCAAGGATTTTATTTTGAAATAGTTGCCGTGGGCGGGCGCGTTTGTGCGCGCTTACGTGCGCTTGCCACCTCCGTACATCTTGCGCAGCTGGAGAGGTCGATAGGCGGATCCAGATGTGTCACGCCGCTGCACGGTGACGTCTCCCCGCGTTAGTCTGTCACGGGTGACGACGGGGGCGTGCGCGGGAGCCGTGACGTGAGACGTCTACCCGTGGCGCCGACAACATCTGGACGGGCGTTGGAAACATCAGGAGCGCGTAAAGCAAAAGTGACGGAGGTTCGCGTCCCGATCCGTAAATCCAGGGAATGAAGCGCGGGGTCTGTAGTTGCGTCTGCACCACAGGCGGAACCCACGCCGCCGCGACGCGTTAGTCCGGCACCGGGCAGGATGACCCCGCCGGAGGAGGCGCGCTCTTTCCCGGCGAGACCACCAGGTTTACCTGCGGCTTCCCTGAAGAGACGCTTAGTCAAGCTGGGGAGGAAACCCAGTGACGGCTCCCTGCAGTGAGTAACGGCGCGCAGTTTGCACATTTGCCTTTTATTTTAATCCAAACTGCATCATCTCTCTGCGGAAGAGTTGGGGAAAAAAAAAAGATATACTGTCTGTTTTTTTTTTGTTGAAAATCCAGAGCCTCCCAGCGGGACTCGGGGCTCTGGTGATGGAGTAACCTTGGTCACCACTTCGCCAAGGAACGCATCGTGACAAACCTCAAGTTTACAATTTCACTCATAATGGAAGACAAAATTCCGCAGAACCTCATTTGAAAGTGATTTTTATACTTATTTCTTCTTTTGCTCATCGGAGCCTTCTGTGAAGAGTCATTAGACTGATGTCCAGGAAACTTCTACAACAACAACAAATCTGTGATTTATTATAGTTGTCGGATTACAGTATTCATTATTTTTTGTAAGACTATTGTTGCTCCACTTGATTTAATGTGAAAACTAATGAAAGGCTTTGGGCACATTGGCTTATGCTACATAAGGAAATAAATTGTGAAAAAAAATGGATAAGTGTTTTGTGACAAACTGCTATTTTTATTGTGTTAGAAATATATGACTGATGATGTCCAGGGCAGCTGTAGTTGTTTGAGTTTTCTGGTAAGCAGTGTGAACAGTAAAATAGAAAATCACTGCAGTTGATTCGTAAATAATCCATGATGTGGTGTGACATTTGAACCGTGTTTTTTCCCATCAATATCATCCGTCTCAAAAGGTCAGGTCCATCGCTCCATCCTAGCTCTGCTGAGGAAGAGGGGGAAGGGGGCATAGTTGGGTTGGGGGTCACAGGGTACAAAGCCCTGCTGTGATATTCAGTAATAGAAATGAACAGCTCCTCACACGTCATCTCTCCATCACGCTTTAAACACATTCACTGTGATTCATCAGAAATGTCAAATCCACCCCCCCCCTCTTTTTTTTTTTGTTGAGTGGTGCCCTAAACCGCGGGGAACCTTTGAACCCTGGTGGTAAGAAGCTTAGAGGCACAGCTACTCAGACACAGACAAGACTTCATTCTTTCAAGAATGAGCTGGGACAGGGAGGCTGAAGGAGACTAGGCAGCTTTGTGCCGGGAACAGGCATGCATGTATATACATTGTTCATATAGCGGATGCAGATATAGAAGATAGGGCCGTGGAACTTATGGATATATATAGAATTTCAGTCACAGCTTTCAATACACCAATTTTACCATTTTGATTAAATCCTGTTTAAGGAGATTTTTGGCTACTTTAGCTTCAAAATCAAGACGTCTGATTGGAATTCCAAGTAATTACTGGGAAAAAAATCCCGGTAAAGACAAAAACAAAAATGAACAACAATAAAAAGACAGAAAACCAAATAAAATAATAATACAAGAAGGCCCATCTTCAAAATCTCCTGATAAATTGAAATTAAACTTACCCTCATTGGGCATCATCCCCTACCATGATCATCTATTTTTGTATCTGATATATCATTTTTCATAATCCATATGTGTGTTTGTTTATTTTATTTTAATGTGTATACATATACATGTATATGTATGTATTTGCTTACAACGCCTATCCCGATCAGTTTTTCTTATGTGTATTGGGCATCAAGTACCTTGCTCAAAGAAACAGAGGCAGGGCTGGGGTTGATCAGAGACTTTCTCCATTCTCCTCTGCTGCTCAGATCAGCTTCATCCACCAGCAGTTCGTCCACTGGCAGGTTGGCCGAAAGTCCTGTGCCGAGGCAGCCCAGCAAGAGCCGCATCCGTCGCCATACCAACCGCCTCTCGGGTGTCTTCCTCCGCGGCCCTGCCTCCAACCCAGGCTCCATGGCGTTGACCTCAGGTCTTAGGTCATCACTCTCCACCCAAGGCTGGAAGGCTAGCAGTAGGTCAAGGAGCTGTTTGTCCTGTGATTTGTCTGATATGTCCAAGAGCAACAATTAGGTTGGAGGACCACGGTCTTTAGCACAAATGATAACAGGGAGGTAGATGAACCTAAACCCAGGCTTTTATCTTGGAACTCTAAGTGATCTGCTCTTTCCTTTCTTTGATTTCTTTTTTCTTCTTTTTTCTTATTTTCTAGTAGGGGGTCAGATTTGCTGTCCTTCAAAATCAAAATACCGCTGTAAAACTGGAAACGGGATTTGAGAATGTTTTAATACAAATGCAGCTTGGTCCATTGAGCCAAACAAAAGAGTTCAAATTCTGCGAGTCAAGTCAGATTCTATTTATCAGGGGCCAATTCAGAACACAGTTGTCTCATGACACCTTCAATGTAAATTTAAATGATTTACAGAAACCCAACATTCTCCCCATGAGCAAGCACTTGGCGTCCGCAGCGAGGAAACACTGCCTTTCACCGGTACAGAAACCTTGGACTGATCCCAGCTCAATGTGGGTGGCCTTCTGTCTTGACCGGTTAGGGTGGAAAGGAAGAAAGCAAGTAGGAAGGACAGAGAGCTAGAAAGTTACATGCCAATAAACGTGATAAACTAAAAGGGTCAATAGTCATAGAAGAAATAACGATGATGAACGGTAGGCACGACTGCTGCAGTACATCAAGCTCCGCCCCCTTGAAACCTACTAAATTAGTTTTCTGTCATGAATTGATGAAAGGACTTGAGCACGGACAGGGATAGGAAGATTGGGAGGAATGTGAGAGGTGCATCATTGGATGGCAAGCATATGGCAACATAACTAGGAGCTAGCCTAGCCCTAACTATAAGCTTTCTTACAGAGCAAGTTCTGTCTAGCATCAGCGACCTCAGCTAAACTCCATTTCATCTTCTGACTCTTTTCAACCGTCTGAATGCCTTCAGATCGAGCCGTTCAGTATGTGCACTCATACTTTTCAAGCCACTTCTTTTTCTCTCAAGAGGCTTTACACATTGTCGGAGTGGTTTCAAATCCTGGCAATATCGGTATAGATTTATTTTTTAAAGTGGTACCAGAAGCAGATTATTGTATGAAGACATCTTCAGATATTCTCTGGAATAAACCAAACTGCCCATGAGGAAGAGTTTTAAATTTCATTCTTTGACATCGTCTGACAGTGTGACACAGTATATATCAGAGATGATATAGAATCTACACCCCCCCGCCTTCTTTAACAGTGTGGTTTTAGAATGACATTCCCAACAACCAGATATGCAGGAACCACCTCAACTGACATCTGTCAACACATGCCTTACATAATTTCCCTTCCACACAGCAAAAAGATTTATTTTACAAACTGCCAAAACAGTGAAGTAAGCTATCTATAGTGTACATGTTGCACTGATATATCTCACTGAGATACATTAACTGTCGCCTCTGGGGTTATTGCGGTCTGGTATTGACGTCCGTGGACCACAGCTGCATCTGGTGTTGAAATTCTGGTGTCTTGTCATGTTGCGCAGCAACCTCGACGGATGCTCTAATAGCCGAAGATCCATCCGAGCTCTCCAATCAGATAACTGCTCCGGGGATTCTGAAGATCTTCGGGGGGGACATCTGTAAAGGGGCCCACTATAAGAGTGTCCTGGCCACCACGCAGTCCAGTGCCAAAGAACTGGTCAAAGAGGCCCTTGAGCGGTAAGGACTCGCATCAATATACCCCTCGAGTGTGCTTAGTGCCTGAGGCACTTTAGCAACCCCATCACATTCACTCATTCACGTGTTATTGGAGTAGACATCGGGAGGTGGGTGAGGGTCGAGTGTCTCGCTGACTTCGGTTCACTCGACTGGAAATTGAACCTTCAACTCTTTTATTCCCTCCTGTATAACATACCTCCGGCTAGAGAGTTTGAGGCTTCTAAATTTGGCTGCCATTGAAAGATCCCGTTCATGTTCAGTTTTTGCTTTTTTTTTGTTTCAGCGTACAAAGCCGTCTCGACTTGACCCCTGGTTCTGTTTATCATAATTGTAGTACAGTGCGAAGGGTGTGCACATGCCAAATACTTCATTTAAAAATTCTGAAAAGTTATAGAACTAACCACAGGCTTGTGCGAAGGGCAGCGGGCATTGCCAAGAGTGCTGAGGCGAACTCTCTGGAGAGTGTAAATGTCTGCTTTTGCTGCTTATGTTTCAGCAAAAAACACAATGGAATGATTAATACAAGTGGGTTTTGACTGTTTCGTTGCAAACTGAAACATTTCCCCTTTTCCTCTGTAAGAATATACACTGTTGCATTGATTTATTTAGTGTTACATCGAACGGCATCCATCTGGCTAACACATTCAGCCCATTACAATGACCCCGGTAAACTTGTTTCTTAAAGGAAAAATTGACAAATTTTCCAATCAACGCGTTTCACTTTCAAAGGACTTTCAAGAGAAGCGTATATGTCAACAAACTAATTTGTTGGCAGTGTCGAACATAAAGGGGTTGCATGTAGACTTATTAATAACTGCAGTTCACCACAGCTTCGAAAAGTAAGTATTGAGCTGTGCTATTATTGTTTGAGACTCCAGACATAATAACCACTTGTTTTCCTTCATGTAGTTATTATAGCAGCAGGGTCGAGCAGTGTGAAGTTTGCATGTTCTCCCTGTGTCTGCGTGGGTTTCCTCCGGGTTCTGCGGTTTCCTCCTATAATCCGAAAGCATGCAGGAGGTTTATTGGAGACCCTAAATTGCCCATTAATAATGAATGGTTGCATGTCTCTATATGACATATAAATGAGAGAATGAATGGTTGTGTGTCTGTATACGTGGCCCTGTGATCAACTGGCTATGGGTACGGGCTGAACCCCACCTCTCGCCCAATGAGAGTTGGGATAGGCTCCAGAGGCAGGTGACTGCCAGTGGATTGAACACATTCTCACTCCCAATGGCGTCAATAGCCTGACGAATGGTGATGGCTCCCTTAGCGTCACATACCGACATATTTGAACCTCTTTCTCTGAACCTCACTAAATGACAAATCAAATCCTCCACTAACGCTGCACCTGAAAATAGACGCTTCTCCATGCTTGTCGCAAAATGATGAAAAGGGTACCTAACGCATCAGCAAGGAGTACCTTGGGAGAGAGAACGTGTAGGTCAGTTACATATCGAGATAAACAACCATTCCTCCCCTGTGAGAATCAAACAAGGGACCTTCTTGCCATGAAGTGGAAGCACTGACCACTGAGCCACACAAGAAACATCAGTTCAAGTGACTTTTTTTTGTTTGTTTTTTAGCTCAATTTATGGTTGATGTGTAAGGAAACAACTTTGTGCAAGAACAGCATTCACATGTTCTTTCGATTGTTACCAGTCAGCATTGTGTTTGCTACTTATTACAGCACAAGGGCTGGAGAAGGAATCAAGGCAAGTTAAGGTCTTGATGGAGGATGCACCTTTTAAGTAATGCACGGTGGGAGGTGAGGTTAGCATGCAGATAGAGACATCCAGATGATCTGAAATGCAGATAAGATCTTTTTAGATTGTTCTGTGTGTGCATTCGGGACGACTGATGAAATGTCTAATATTATGAGGTCCGTCTACATTAGCCACGTTGTATCTGTGGCCAAACCCAGCCGGGATGATGCGACAGTGTTCCGTAAACACTGCTGTGTTTACATCTGCTGTCTGGTTTCCATTTTCATATGACAAAAACAGACTACCACCACCTGCTGGGGGTAGGGGGTTCCAGTACTGCCTCTCAGGTAAAGGCAGGATGTGTAAATTGAAGTTTCTTTGGTTGAAGTTTCTGCAAAACAGTTGGCTTTCATGGAACTTATTTGACTTCTGATGTTGTTTACAGATTTTGTTTTGTAGAAAAGTGAGAGGATAGGTATAATTGTTCTGGACATCACATACTTCTGTCAGTTGCTCCATAAAGTTTTTTGAAGCCTCATATGTGGACTTTTAGCGTAGTAATTTACAAAACGGTATGTTGTACATTTAAGGATTGTCTACTTCAGTCTAAAACAAATGATTTATAAAAATGTTTTTTTTTCCAGTTATGGTTTGGGAAAGGAAGAGTCAAGGTCCTACATCCTTTGTGACACCATCGGCTCCATCGGCGGGACTCAGTGGAAGACAGAGGGATTCCGGGCGGTGGGTGACAATGAGAAGCCCCTCCTCCTGCAGTCGCTATGGAAACCCAGGGAAGGACTTGCGAGGCGGTTTGAGATTCAGAGGAGAAGCTTGGTGGAGGAGCAGACGTCCAAGGAGAAAGACACCATCACTGCTGGTACGGTTTCTTTAGCCTCGGGTTGCTATCGATACGGATCACATGGAAATGAACCAAAATGAGAATATCGACCACTTTAATAAAGAACGGCCTGAATGAAATCCACTTTTAGAGTTCTCACAGTAAAATGTGGCTTGTTGGCACTCTGTTTTTCCAGAGAAAATCAGCCAAGCCGCACAGACCAAACTTCAATTTAATAGGTCTACTATGTCTTCTTTTTCTTTTCTTTCCAATTTTGGTTACAAGTTTGGACTCATGGTTCATTCTTACTGCCAGTAAAAAAAAAAAAGGGACTGAGAAACATTAAATTGAATTAACATTGCAGACACTGTACTTTGATTAAACCCCTTCCAGCGACACACCCACGCTTTTACAACCAACTGTTTCAATGTGATACCATAAAAGCGTCACACGGAAAAAAATGTATCATCTGCTGATATTTGTGAAGCACGATGCCACAGAAAAGCAACCCAAACTTTCCATTGACGCTTGACGCAAACGACGTGTGGCACATTGAACAAGCAGGGCGGACCGGGTTCTGTCGTTTCCACTATCGTTGCTCCCGCAGGCCGGCTGGGGTTGACACAGCTGTGGTCGCAGCGTAAGAGCGTGTCCTGTTTTGTGTTTAGGTTCTCAGTGAATGGCACAGCTTGCGATAACCTTCTATCAGTGTCAGCTTGTGGATGCCTGCTGTGTGGGTTCACTTTTTTTCCCTCTCTTTCCATAAGCTCTGTCTTTCTTTCCACTGGGGCCCGTTTCCTGTATGTGGCTTCTCTGCATTGACTTTGGCACAAAAGCACTATGTCCGAATGGCAGAACACACACAGGCTTCAATCCACCTTGGATACTTTAGCGAATAGATTAGTCACCCCATCATAATCGTTACATGTGTGCTTAATGTATTTAATCCCGGGTCTTTCCAAACCATTTTTTTCCCCTGCAGGTATCAACGCTCAGGCTCGTAAACTGCAGAAGAGCCGCTCAAGAGTGAACTCCACCCTCATCGAGAGGACCGTGGGACGAAATCAGAAACTCTGGAGGAGCAAAAGCGAGATGGACCTTGTCGATGCCGATGCAGGCAGCGAACAGCACTCTGATGCCGATAGATGTCTCAAGCAGAACGAGAGACACAAGCGCCCACAAAAGAGCCTTGGCCAAAATCATATTCACCTCGCAGGTCTCTCCAAGGGAGACGACGAGTCGCGGGCCAAAACAGGAACCCTTTGTCCACCGAGACCGAGAGGCGAGCGGGAAGGAGAGGAGTCCGAGAGGGAGGAGACGGAGAGTAGCGACGACAACACCACACAGTACTCCATTCACCCTCCCCAGGACTGCCCGTACCTGCTGCTGCTGCAGGGTGGCAGCCTCACACAGGTATCTTATTCACATGTATCAAAACCGGGGGTTTTATAAATTAAGAAATGATAAAAAAAAAGACTTAAAATAATGACCACAAGGCCCTGATGTGAAATATAAATCTGGGATTAGACTAATAAAAGCCCCAATAACGTGTTAAAGGTCGTCAGCCGGTATGTAACAGGAACAGCATAATCATCACATTTCAGTTTTATATTTTATGTTTTTTTAACAGCCGGGACAATAAGAGAGAACATAGTTTTTGACATGTTAACAAAATGCCCACAGCCAAATACAGAGCAAACATGGCGTTACCGCTTATCTGCGTTTATTTTTCAGTGGCAAGAGAGGCAACAGCCAAGCAGATTGTTGCATGAAACCAGTAAACGGCACATGGTCAAACTGTCAAAACACAATCACGAAAGGGAGAGACACAGATTTGGCGCCGCTTCCTGACTGATTACCAGTCAGTTACTGATACTCTGAGGCAGACGGACACGAGGCCCAATCTCACACAACGCCTTGATTATGACTGCATGTTTGTTTTGCTTCCAGTAACAATTGAGATTATGAAAGAGGCTTAGGATTTTTTTTTCTAAAAAAGTAATTCAGGCAAAAATGTTATATGGAAAATATAGACATCACAAGGGCAATTGCTTTTGCTTTTCAATGCTGGTCTAATCGGACCAGGAGATTTAGGATATCACCTGCATCAAACTGCAGCCGAATGCCTTTGTGGCTGAGGGAGAAAAGTTAGAGCTAGATGATGAATAAAAGGGTGAATTACCATTCCCGAAGAATTTTATAGATTTTATACGTTTATTCAAAGCGTAAATAATCCTACTGAATTCAGAGGGAGGACCAGTTCTGTCTTCTCAATGACAAATATGATTTTGCTGAATTAGATTTGGAGTGGAGGGAACACAAAGACATGCAACCATTCACTCCCTAATTCACAAATCATATGGAGACATACAAACAAGTCTGAGAAATTTAGGGTCTCCAATGAACCTTCTGCATGTTTTTGTATTGTGGGAGGAAACTTGAGAACCCGGAGGAAACCCACACAGACACGGGACAAACATGAAAACAAAGAAAAGCTCGCTGTTGGAACCAAACACCTTGCAGGAGCGCAAACCACTGCACCGCCCATAAATACAACCATACATATAATCTTCTTTTATGTCTCTTTGCACACAGGACTTTGTCATCTACTTGCTCGCGGGCCCCGACATTTTAATGGGCCGACAAAGCGAACACCAGGACGTTTCAAAGCCTGACATCCTTCTTTTAGCCCAGGACGTAATGCCGAGGCACTGCTACTTCCATCGCAGCAGCCCGGGAGGCACCACTCTGCTCCGTCCCTGTCGCGGTGCTATGGTAACACGGAATGGCCAGACACTAAGGGAAGAAGTACAGCTATGTCCTGGTGACGTTGTTGGCATGGGACGACGATACCTGTTTCTCTTCAAGGACCCCTTGACTCATAAGGTGATGTAAGGATCAAGAAGTAACAGCTAACTTTTCAGCTAACATGAACAGCTAACATCACGACAAAACATCTGATCTCTTTAAAAAGATTTAATTTCCAACATTGTTGTATATCAATTACTTGTTGATTATCATGAATAATGATAATAGTATATTTTATTTAAGGTGCCTTATAGGACACTCAAGGACACTGTTCGGACATATACCCATATACTCAAAATACATATTAAAAATAAACAATAGAAATAAGTACAATAAAAGTGATGAAGTGGTTAAATAATTCAAATAAATAAAAAATAAAGTGACATAGCAGTTGGTGGCCGCTTTAAACATTTAAACAGATGTGTGCAATGGTTTAGTCTCATCCTTTTTTTCCAGTGTTTACTCATAGTCTCTGAATCAATCAAGTGAATCTGCAAATGTTATGTTGAATTCTGTTTAAACACACACATGCACACATGCACACACACATGCGCGCACACACACACACAGACACACACACACACACACACACACACACACACACACACACACACACACACACACACACACACACACACACACACACACACAAACACACAGTGAGGCATATAGGTTGCATGCACAAATGCAAACACAACCATGTATTTTATACAGTCAACATCCTGGTTAACTATGTTAGACAAAATTGACTGTCATATAAGAGTGTTTGTGTGTGTGTATGACTCATGTTTTTCTTTTACCTTGTCATACCTTTCCTTAACAAAAGGAAATGAACGCCGTTGCTCCAGAGCCCAACGTGTCTGTGGGCCCCTGGCTGCGGGGCCAAACCGTCTCCATTGCAACGACTAACCGCAGCAGGGACCCGGTTCTCTGCAACAGCTGCATCTCAGCCTGCAGGGAGCTTCAGCATGAGCCTGCGGCAGAGTGCGGGAAGAGAGGTCCCCCGTTTCTAAAAGCACCCGAAGGCCACTGTTTGACTGTAAACTACGAGACCAAAGACGAGCATCACGTCGTCCGAAAGATCGTGTCGATGGGATGTAACGCAGTGAAAGACAGTCCGCCGCTGACCGTCGCCTTCTTGCTGTGTGTGTGTGTTCAGTATTCATCAACGTGCCTTCACACCTCAGACCTGCGGAGGCTGCTGCTGCTCATTGCAAGTGGAGTTCAGAGCGCCCTGTGGGTGAGTTGCGGTCAGTCAAGTCAAATCCGAAATTTGACATTGTTTCAACGAGTCTTGCCCTGAGAGTAAAACTATTCTGGATCACAGTTTGAGACCTGGTTCTGTTTCCTGGCCCAACATACGCCATCCTCCACGGCCCGAGGCTCCTTTTTAACATTATTGTTCATAAAACGTACATGAGACCACATGGTAAGCTGGATTGACCATAGCCAGGCCAAGTGCTGCTACGCTCTGCGCTCATCCGGACCAGTTTTTTGACTCCGGCTCAGATAGACTCTACAGCCGTCAGCCAACGCTGGAAGAGGATGGGCATAATTGGCCCAGCTCCTCTCAACTAAATCTCAGTACGCATTAGCTGCTAGAAAAAAAAGAAAAGCGGGATCTTGCTCAAGACTTCCTCTTACATTTGGAGTTTTTCTTAAGCTTGCAATTGGAAGAGCAACTTACAGTTAGATCTAACGGCAAGCTTGGGAGACCCTGAGAATGGATTATAACAGATGGATTATGTACCTGATCAGGATAAGAACCTGGTCAAACATCAACATCTGGGTTGCAGATCATGCCATTTATGCAAAGATTGTTTGTTTACACAAAAACTCTACTCTGAGCTTGTTGAGTGCGACACCAGCAGTTAGTTTGTGAATTCCAGCTGCTATTTTGGCTGTCACCATCTATCTTTTTACAACCGTCTGTGACCATATTGGACAAAACCATGGAGCTGGAGGGGAGTGAGGGCTGGATCTGAGCGGGACAAATTTATCCTGGCAGAGGTATGAGGTCTGCAGAATGCCAGTCAAGTTAGTAATACTCCAGACTCCCAGTGCAAGTTGTGTAATCAAGCTCTGGGGAAAAACACGACGAAGCACCCGTGTGGAGTTTGCTATGTTTGCCATAGAGAAAGGCTCTGAAAGGTCCAAGATTTCCTGTCTTCGGTTTCTATCTGTTCCAGTGTGTACTACCATTCCTTCAATGACTTCATCCAATAGGGTTGGGCAGTTAATACATCACCGCTTACGAGCGAGATTTTCACTTTTTCTAGATTTGGTCTTACTTAGGCAAAAAAACACTGAGTCGAGGATTAAGAAAATAATCTGATATATGAAATATTTTTGGCCCATATAAAATATTATATGGGCCAAAACGCAGGGGTTAACGTCACATCGAATATCTCTTAGATTTGACATCATGTCAGGGATTATGGGAGTATTACAATGAATATTGTTGCGATCTGTGTCATTAAAGAATAAATCATTTTGCAGTTGAAAAACCTCACAAACCAATTTCTAAAACCAAGAGGGATGATTTTGGTCTCTATTGCTCAGACTTGTCATGTCAGAAACATACTTTTGAAAATTGACCAGATCATTTGATTTTTGTATCACATTGTAAGGTACTCCTCCATAAAAATGGCCTCTGAATGTATTTACTCATCACTCTAGACTACTAATCAAACCATTAGTTGAAGATAAGGGGGTAATTTATTTTTGACCTTATTGTTCTTCTTCTGCTGCCTTGCAGGAGCACACAAAGGAGCTGGCCGCTGTTCACTCAGAAGCGTAAGGCCCCACTCACCTCTTTCCTCAACTGTAATCTGCTTCACCGTTCTGATACGCGACAGGTTCTGACTCCTCTCCATATTACAGATCAAGCAAAGATGATTCGAATCCGGAGGCTCTGCAGCCCATGTGCCTGGAGGAGGTTTTCTCAGGAGTCCGCCCCCTGGTGATGTGGATGTCCAACAGCTTGGAGCTGCTGCATTTTATCCAGTACCAACTCCCTCTTATTCTGGAGTGGAGAACCAGAAAAGAGCAAGATCAGGAGGATGATGAAGAGAAAGAAGAAGAGGAGAGCGAGGAAGGGGAGAACTTTGGTTAGTTGCCCCTGATATTGTCATGTGACTTGATTGATAATTTGAGGCTTGATAACATTTATGATATCTCAGCCGTCTGAATCATTTTTATCCTTGATTTTTTTCTTGAATAATGAGAACAAAACCAGAACTATATTTGAAGATTAGCACAAATAATAACTAAAAAACAGATTCATTTGATTTGATCCAGACATCTTGATGAGTTTTAGTTTCTTGTCTATATAATTCTAATTCCATATGAATTTCATTTTATTGTGAAAATCTTCTTCTCCCGAAATTACAGTGCAGACGTATATTGAGGAGGATTTTAAGTATCAGTCTGTGTTTCTTTCAGCCCTTTTGGAGCTCCGCCTGTCATGTGTGCGCACAGCCAGCGAAGAGACCATAGGCGTCCTGGAGGAGGTCATCATGCTGGCTTTCCAGCAGTGTGTCTACTACATCACCAAGGTGAGAGGCCGAACACACACAAGTGGTGCGAAAAAAACCTCCCCTTTACTCACACTGCTCTTCTGTTTGCTACTGGCCAGCTGAATACGATGTGTAGGTTTAAGAAAGGAAAATAATCAGTGACAAGCTGAGAATAAAGAGCCCAGTTAGTGTCTCTGAAGGCCTCGTACAAGAGCGACCGGCCACACCAGCAGACCACACTGAGGGCTTTATGACACTGGAGACAGACAAGACACCAGGGGTCTTTGTATGCCAGGGGAGGACGATGGAGCCCCAGTCTGACAAGATTTTCTTTTTCCTTTTTCGCATTGCAGCTTCTAATATTTCACATGATTACCCGTGCTGTGACGCTACGTACACAAACGTAGAACGAGATGTGCGTGCATGTCTTTGGCTTGCGTGAGATCAGCTGCCTCCCAACGACAGCTTGTATCAAAAACACCAGGTTAACTAACTCAGTCCACTTCCTGATCTCTTGACACAATCGAAATATCCGGCTGTATAAATTTGAAAGTAAAATGCATCACAGAAGGTGAAGAGGGGCATCTAGTTTTCGCTCCTCGCCCAGCAAAACCCTAAACTTTATATTGGTGCACTATTATTCTCCGTGAAGTAAAAAGATGCCCTATGTTGCATATTTACTGACCTTTTAGTCAATCCAAACAAAGTGCATTTTATTTGATTACCCTGTTGCTTGATTAAATAACTAACAAAGTAGTTTGTTAAAAAACAATCTGCAGCATTACCCCTAATAAATTGGGGAACTTTCAGCGCTTTTTTATTAGCTTTCTATTGCAACCCAGGACTGTTATACAAGTCTTGGATAATGTTCTGGAAAAGTTGAAGGAAATGACCTCTCAAAGAGAGCGGTTGCTGGTTTTCATCAAATCACTTACTGTGATGCCACTGATGATCTTGGTATTCAAATACTCTTCGCTTTTCCCGATGCCACAGTGAATACAGTGCAGGGAATACTTAGAAATACCGTGATTGTATGGCATTTGAGTCCTAAAGATACATGAATCGTAGCTGCGATGTTTAGTTTCATGCAGGCACCACACCCCTGACATGGAATTGTACTGGGAGTGTTTCAAATTTCCAGTGCTGGGTGGCTGTGTGACAAAACACTTTCCAAAAAATATCATATCCGTTCTAAATATAACACAATGAGGAGATTGGCCTGTTTAAGTTCATACAAGCCTTCTGCAGATCCACTCCAGTTCTCTTGTGCTGTGGCCCTCCTGTGACCCTGGTGCTCCCAACCCGACGGCGTGTCGTCCAACGCGACATCCGAGCCAATGGGAGCACTGGAGCCACATCACACGCGCGTTAGCATTAGCATGGCGCTACTGTGTCTGACCATTGCTTTCTTATATGTATCCTGCCAACAGCAAAATCAAAAGGGTTTTCTCCATCGGTTCAGAGACCAAGTCGGCCACAAAGCGTTAGTCCCTAAAGCAGAATTGATTTTTTTGTGTTTTAAAAAATCCCTGAGAATTTCTGGGCTGTTTGGTGACATACATGGTTTATCAACACAGGCATAAATATAGTGCTCCGGTTTCCGACAGTCAGTCGTTGTAAGTAGACATTCTACCACTCATCTTACACCTAAAGACGACACCCTGTAACCTTTCAGCCTGTGATTTATTAGAGACATTTTAGTCGCTGTTTCTAATCTTGTTTTAAGACTGAACAAAGTCTTGAGCGAAACATGTTTTGACTTACGACTTCACTCAGTGCACATCAATCACAACCAAGCATGGTGCTTGGTGATAGATAGGACTTACACAGGGATTCCCATTAGCGATGATAAATTGATGGATTTTTTGGATTTTTGTTTATCTTTTGTAACAGGAACTTCTTAATCTGTCATGAGCTATTGATCCACTTAGCTCTTTTAATGTTAAAGTCATTGCGCTGTTGCTCCATATTCCATATTGGCACATCCCATTTGCTCCCAGCGAAAATGTATTTACGGAAACTAAGCAAGATGGGGAGCCAGAGGTGTTTCTTTTGGGCTCAGCATCAGGGCTCAACAAACAACTTGAATCATCCTTCATCCCTGATGTCTCCAGAGGTGCAGAATATCTAGAGTTATTGTTAAAGTTATCCCACTGTGCTTTTGTCTGCGGGCCGCAAATTCTAGGTCAACACATTCACTTCAGCTAATGCAATATGACCTCTGCTCTGTCTGCAGCAGGTCTCTCCTCCCTTGGATGTGGTTTCTCAAAGAAAAAGTGCTTTAGTGTGGCATTCCTTTATTTTTTTTTTTGTCTCTGTCTGGAAAAGGGATTTCAACCATGTAGCCTTCGTTCACTAAAGGTGGTGTTTGTAAGCTGTGTCAACACAGCATTTTGTTGACACAATTGGCAAATGTCCACTATTAACCCATTTTAGATCAATTTAAGCTGCTTCTGTCCCAGGAAAATTCAGCGCCATGTTGATCATGTGTCCGGCACATGTGATCCATGTTGTCAAACAGCTGATAGAAACATCTGGGCCCATCAACAGCAAATACACGCAGTTTTGACGGACTCACTCCGATGCAGACAATTTCCCCTGAGGATGAAGCTGCACCCGTTTTCTCTTTGGTAGCCAAAGTGTACTTGGATTTGTCACTGGCCACTCACTGGAGAAAGCAGGGCTCAAGCCGAAAACGCCAGGATTATCCCTGAGGGATTTCGTTTCAGTTTCTGGAATATTTCACGATGTAATTTACAACTGTGGAACGTTACAGTGGAAACTGGGGGCTGGGGGAACAAAACACACTGAGCATGTTCTCTGACTTTTTGATTGGAAATTGACTAATCATTTTGCCATGAATATCCACACAGGGATTAATTGTATTGTAAACATGAAATAATGGACAACAAATGAAGAAGTAATGAACAAGAAGGGCTAAAAACAAGCAAGACTTAACTTGGAATCACCTAGAAACGGACAAAACAAAAAAAAGAACAACAAGTGCATTAGAAATCATCCAGAAATAACCTCAGCATGTAAAAAAAAAAGAAAAGGCTGTTGGGAATTATCAAAACAAAACAAATACAAAAAATTAAAAAAATACTGTTATCAGACAATTAGCTTTTGAATATGTTTTTTTGCATATATTTAGAATAGAATAGAATGGAATATTTCTTTAATCGTCACACAGCAGAAAGTGGACTGTCCAGTAGAGGTAGTTGGGTTATAAATATCATAAATCAAAAACAGCAGCATACAAAGTATTGGAAAATAAAGAAAATAAAAAAATGAAAAATACAAACACTTGAAAAAATGAAAAAAAAATTGTTGGCCCCCCAAAAATAACATTTTTCTTATCTTTTGCTGTGGCAACAGCTCGATATGACACATCTGTTGCTAATGTGGGCCTGAAAATGTTTTTTACGCTTCTCCACACGGAAGAAACAGCGGTTCAACGTCCTGGAACGTTCCTGCCAACCCGAGCTGCGATGCAGGAGGAGATGACGGGATCAAGCCTTTTTCCTGTTTTCTCAGTGTGGATAGATGATTTGATGACATCGTTACACACACACAAACACACACATGCACACACACGCACTGGTCTCGCCAGATAATTCATGCCAGTCTTGTCATCAATCATGGCTCTTAGTCACAGCAGGCTCCATCCTGCACTGACAGAGCAGAATTTGTGAGGAATGTGAAGTCGCCCGTGTCGAGCCGAAGACTGACCTGGAGCCTGCGCTTTGCTCCAACCGCTTGCAGAACTGACACCGTGATTTATGTCAGAGCCAGCCTGGCCCCCCAGGATCCCCTCTGAGTGTGGTGGGATGTTCGTTTTCCAGGACGGAAGCAAGCAAGACAGAAGAAACGGGAGTTCATTTATTAGTCGATCAAATAAATCGATGATCAGGAATCAGCAAAACAGCCAATCAAAAGTGGCGGGATGTGTGACTGTGAGTAGACCACATGCAGCTACAAACACATTTTTTCCCCAGCTCAAGATTTATACGCTTTGTTTTTTTCAGGGTGTAGGGGGGATAAGTTACTAAAATAAATCAACCATCCAGCTGGGTGATGGCAATCATCTTGTGTTGACAAAAAATGTCTTTCCAGTGGCCTCCAGGAATGCCTGACACAGCATCATGGGTTCCCAGAAGCTTTTGGAAATTAGCCTTAATGGGGGGTTGGGAGATTTGCAGATTGAGAAGAAAAAAAAGCCGAACCAATATTTGTCATTTTTTTTTTTG
Source organism: Fistularia tabacaria (assembly GCA_901007705.1). Classification (NCBI taxonomy): domain Eukaryota; kingdom Metazoa; phylum Chordata; class Actinopteri; order Syngnathiformes; family Fistulariidae; genus Fistularia; species Fistularia tabacaria. Next base: position 164,912 of record CAAKHD010004874.1, read on the forward strand.
TGATAAAAACCCCAGAGTAGGAAATGGGTGCAGGTACGACAAGCTGGACTGAGAAATTGGAGCAAGAATACGGCATTAATCTTGCATGCAAATGAACAAATCACACAAAAAACAATTTTACCTGAAAATTGTTATAAAGGGTAATTTCATGAGAATAGGTTTCATTCATCTCGTGCTTAAGTTCTATTTAATGTTCTACAAGTAGTTCCTTTCCGGGGGTTCCATACATGATGGTCCAGCTCGCATTTCCCCTCCTGAAAAAAATCAAAGCAGAACCTGCAACATTTTCTCTAACCTCTGTTTACTTTAGTGGGTTTCCACGCTCGCCTGTCTGATGCAAAGCTAATCATTGCGGCGTGGAAAACAAAAGGCGCCACTGGTGACAACCAAAGACATGGCGTGATGAATAGACACTCATTCATCCAAGCGCTGTGGCCAGACTGTGTGTTTACTTGCCCATCACAATGAACGCACAAATAAGTGGACGGCACAGGATACGCATATTACGTTTTTTTTTTTTTTTTGAGGATACGTGCCATGAATGCATGCGGTAAACCCAGAATCCAGCCTTGCTGAGCGGATCAATCCTGACTGGCTGGCTCTGCTGAGCATCTTTTTCCGACCAGAAAACACTGAAGAATATTTGGCTTCATGCTCGGCCATTTCCATTGTCTCATGTGTGATGGGAGCTGCGGCCGCTGACTTACATTCTGCTCCTCACTCTCAGTCTGCCGGGGGGCTTTACTGTAAATGTAAGCCGATCTCCTTGGGGCGGATTCCATCAGAACTCTACACTCAGCAGTCCCGCTGCAGCGCCGTGCCAAGCCCACATGGGCCATATTCAGCGCTCGAGGAATGTTGATCTACAGCTGGGGTCGCCTTCTGAACCTCTGGGGGGGTGAGATCGAGGGGAAGGGGGATGTCTGTGCGCAATTAGCCCGGACAAAGCTATCATTGTGTGGGCGCAGTCTGAGGAGCAGCGAGGACCTTCGGCTCAGAAGAGCGGAAATGTTACAAACGCTAATTTCTGCTGATTCCTCCAGTTTCGTCTGTCTAATCTTACAGCAGCTAAACCGTAGTGTGAAAAGCAGAGAGGCCGGTCAACATGGGTGGTCCCTAGTCTGAGTTAGGTAGTTACATGTTTTAGTTTTGTGTAGTGATCAGAACATCCAATGCAAAACATTTACTTTTCCAACCGCAAATTGACCCACAGGAATTGTTAAGCATCGCCAGCTTCACATGGACGGTTCAGTCACACTCACATGGAGCTGCCTCTGTCCCACCAGGTCTTGTACCCCATCCTGCCGGGTCTCCTGGACTGTAACCCATTCAGGGTGAGTCTTGACCCGCAGGGGAATGAGAGTGCTCTGGTCCAAGGTGGCTGCGGCGCTGGCGGCCTGCAGATTCCCATTGAAATCCAGCAGGTCGTGGAGGTCCTGACCGACACCCAGAGGCTTCTGTCGGCTTGCGAGCTCCACCCGGAGATTTCCTCTCAGCTCCTCACCTACTTATTCTACTTCATCAATGCGTCACTCTTCAACTCACTCATGGAAAGAGGTACTTGGAAAAACACGCACGCAACATATGTTCACTCATGAGTGGTCGGAAGAGGAACCTTGAATTGAAAACCAAAATGTAGAAATGCATATTTAAATGTTATTATTCATATACCAAATTATACATTTATCATCTCATTGGATTGGACCTTTTAAAATTTTCATTTGAACACAAATCTGAGTTGAATAGTGTCAGAACAGGCTGTATAAAAGATTCTAATTCAAATCAATTGTCTGACAACCAGGTATGTTTAAAACAACTGTTTCACCTCTTGTTGGGATTGAAAAAAAACAAAAGATGAATTTATGACATTAAGAAGACATTGGATTCTGTTTGACATTGACATTTAGATGTAGTTTAGCATTTACAGGAAGTTGCTGTCATAATCTGATATTGGCTCTATCCGAAACTGTGGTGTAGGACTTAGAACCAACAAACATCAAAATTTACATAAGTGAACATTGTACGAATGATTCGAATTGGTTCAGTTGGCTCACTGTACCCCCTACTGGCCAAAGCCAAAAGGACAAGAAAGATCATATGTGATATTAATGGACTAATGAACAAAGAATTTACTGCAACACTATAGATCTAAAAAGGTTGTACAAAATCCTGTAATGACTTTAAAGGAAGTTTGTGACTTTCTTAAATATCACTGAATAGAATCCTTTCATCGTTTGGTTAAACAAGAGGTAACAATGCATTAATGACTTGTCAAAAGTATTTGTCCATTTACTGTTTTGTTGAAAAATGGTAAAAAAAAAAGTTTTTATTTTCATTATATTTCTTCTGCATTTTTTTTGTGAACTCAAAACCTATTGGGTAACAATGTCCGTATTTGAAACAAGTAACATTTAAGAATAAAACTATACAAACATCAATAACTGACAATGAATTTTTAAGCTTTAGACAAATTAGTGACAAGATTCCCTCAGCTCACTTCAACTTCCCTCTTCGGGTTTCCCTCTCGAGTCTGAATAAAGCTTTCGGCAGGAGCGATGCGACGCCAATGGTAAAACAGCTAACTGTGTATATGATACCTACACCTCAGTGTCTGAGAGGGGCTTAAAAAGAAGGAAAGTCTGGGAGTCTTCAAGCCTGCGTTGTTTTGTCTGGCCGGGGAATCTGGTTGTTTTTTTGTTTTTTTCACTCCTCGGATAGAGCAATCGAAGGCGGGTGCGACCAAAACCACCGTACCGGGATCCATTAGAGGAAGTGGTCCTGGTCCAGTCCAGCAGGAATTCTGGCTTGGTTTGTTTGTGGCGAGAATGCGAGCTGAACTTCATATCGTCAAGCGAGGAGGAGTTCTCGCTGCAAGTTCAAATATTGATGGCAACGATTGACAGCAATTTTCCGTGCTTTGCCCCTCCCCATATCTAATCAGTGTGCTGAGAAAACTGCTCTCCGATCACATCGGAAAAAAGTAAAGCCCAAAAGAACACGGAAGTTTGCCTTTTGCCTGCAGTTTAAACACAACCTCTGGCCTTTTCTTACCATCCCATGTGGTGTGGTGCGTTCAAGTACCCACTGAGAAACCTACAAATGACCAAGCATTTCAGCTAAAATGTCCGATTCATCAAGACGCAGGGTAACACTTCACTGGGCGTTATATCGGTGTATTGCAATGGGTCACCAGGGGATCCACACTTTCTGTCAATTCGTGTTTTTAAGCTTTGTCAATTTCCTTTGAGATGATATATACAGGCTCTTAGAGAAAGCATTAGCATTTTCAAGAGATATTCAGGATTCGTCCTTTTGTAGCCGGGAAGACTTGGTCACCCAAATAAGACAGGAGAGACGACAGGTGGTTTTGGATGGCCCAGTGGTCGCACTTTTTGAAATCTAATGCTACCCATACATCAGAAGACTTTGGAAAGATTTGGAAAACTATCATCTCACTCCTGCTCCCACCGAAACACAAGTTTTTAGTCTCAGATTGAGATTTTACAAAGAGTATGAATCGTCCAGGGTCACTATTCACGAGACTGCAACTAGACTCTTTCAGCATTTTTTTCCCTCCATGCAATGTTTTCACCTGGTATTTGCAGAGCCATCGACTTCAGTCTGTTGCTTTTCCATCTTCACTCGGTCGTGATGCATTGGAGGGTTGACATCATACAAGCTGGGATGTTCTGCCCACAACTCCACCATCCGCTCCTCTTTCAGGATATTCCATATTGATCTGGACATCATTCGCCGTTCCTGTTCATCCATACCACCAACAAATACCATCTCTGCCACCCATACCCCCCTAGTGATTGTCTAACAGGTTGTTGATTGTGTCATGTCACTGTATAGACTGAAAGACTTGCAATAATATCAAGCACGTTTGATATTGTCGTAAGCCCAAGACAACGAAAAGAATGATCTAAAACAGCTTAGATTACCACCTTTTACTTAATGATCGAGATGACGGTAGTGCAGCATGACTCCAGCAAAACTCCTAAAATTTCCTTCTGATTTTCAGTTTTCAGACTTTTGGTGTAAGCCCAGCATTGTAGTGCTAATGGACATTCAAATGAAAACTAAACATTGAATTGACATTCACAGATGAGATATTTGATAGCCTCTCCACATATTTTTGAAACTTGGGTTTTTCCAATAAACCAAACAGTTTCCCATAAAACACCAAAGTTTGAAGCTGCTGCACATATATTTATTTGTAGAAGCTTTGAGAAGGTATAAATGAATACATGGCGGTTTGAAACATCAGTGAGTCTGGCAAAGAATTAAGGACAAAGAAAGAACACGAACAATGGAGACCGGACAATCGCAGCTACCTTTTGTCCCCAATTTTAAGGGAATTTATCAATCAGTGTGACAGCAGACAAACATTCAGACCAGGGAATTAAACCACCAGATAAGCCCCTCCTTTGACCCTTGATGGAGTGAAATGAGCCGGGTAATTAAGTTAGTCCCTCACAAATCACGGTGATTTATTCCTCCGCTAATCTTGATGAATTTTGATTCATGATGAGATAACTAATCTCCTGGATGACTTCCTCCTGACGTGCACGCAGGCTCCGAGCCCGGGTTCTACCACTGGTCCAGAGGTGTTCGCCTCAGGGCCAATCTGGATTTGCTCCTGGACTGGGCCCACGCGGCCGGACTGGGAGAGCTGGCGTTGGTGCACACACATACACTATCATCGGCAATCAATCTGCTGGCTACGCCCAGGAAGAATTTACTGCAGGTGACTCCCGCCCCCACCCAACACACGCACACACACACACACACACACACACACACACACACACGCACACACACACACACACATAAACACACACCCTGTTTTTTTTTCATTTGAACGTTTAGGGGCAAAAAAGCCAATAATCTGTATGAGGATGGTGTACGTGGGCAACATTTGGCCAGGT